>LBNU01032970.1:42576-95480 GCA_014162995.1 Artemisia annua
TTTTTTTTTTTTTTTTTTTTTTTTTTTTTTTTTTTTTTTTTTTTTTTTTTTTTTTTTTTTTTTTTTTTTTTTTTTTTTTTTTGAACAATGACATTTTATTAGACAAAACTAAGGAACATACAAATCACTCATCGCAAGCGAGATAATTTTATGAGGAAAAGTACTATCCCAATTAAATCCAGAAGCATAATAAAACGCATGAGAAGCAACTTAGTGAGCTACTTTATTTTGTTCACGCTTAACCCAAGAAAACGTAATTTGCTTATTCTTTGCCCATAAGCGAATGTCATCAATAAGAGTTGCAAATCTCCATAGTGGGTATGCTTCTTAAGATGATAAGGAGACAGCCATTTGAGAATCAGATTCCACAATAGCATTAAGCCACCCATGATTAGATGCAAGCGAGCAAGCAGAACGCACCACAATGACTTCGGCATGGAGGGGAGAAACGACACAACTTAAATCACTGTGGACATAACGAAGAGAACCAGTGGAATCACGAACCGCAATAACTAAAGCAGACTTAGATAGCTTGAATGCAACATCATATTTTAGCTTCACCATACTGTTGAAGATATAAGCTGAGGGCTTATATTGTAATATTGCATATCTTGTTTCTTTGTATTTTGTCTGTGCAGGTTAAATAAGAAGTCAAGGGACTGAATGAGTTTATTGTTGAAGTTCAAGGTTTGAAGATGGACAAAGGTTATCAAGTTTCAAGTCAAGGGCTTTAAATAGTCTCATTCTCTCATATCATAAAGTTAGATTAGGGTTTACTGTGTATTCTCTTCACACAGTTATCATCATATAGTTGTTAGTTGTTTCTTGTTTGTAAAACTTTCTTTTAACTTATCTAGCGTCTAGAAAGTGGGATAGGCATAAGTGATCATTAAGAGTTTACTCGCCTATATTTATGATCCAATGAGACAGATTAGATTACGATACACAACATATAAAACTAGCAATAAAACAAGTGATAAGCTACTTAACAATCAGGACAAGCCTTCTATCTGTATCTATTATCTATTTGTGTACGTGTTTGCTATTCGCTGATTTGTTCTCAATAGTTTAATTTACTGTTTAACTTCCAAATCGTGCTAGTCTCTCAGATTAAACCCCCTTGCGTTAGATTAGATTGTAAAACTAACTTAGAATATTAAAATACTGATAGACAAACTAGGAATTACGTTCCACTCTTAGTGATCGACACTCTGCTTACCACTATATACATATTGCTCGGATACATTGTCCGTTAGTGTGTGTGTTATAGGATAAGTCGGCTAAATATAAATGTAAAACTTGAAATAGGCAAATCACCCTATACTACACCGTGACACGCTGCACACATCAGCGAGCTTTATATATAAAGCTTGATTAGGCTCGCGATCCTAAACGAACCCTAAAAATATATTCGTATATATACTTTCTATACATATAACCATGTATAAACGAGCTTAAAAAAATAAACGAGCTCGAGCCTAGCATGATTAACGAGCTTTCGAGCTTTATTTCATTCAACATGTTATATAACTTTGTCAAGCCCGAGCCAAGTTCGAGCTTTTGAAAATTTTCACGAACCGAGCTCGAGCTCAAAATATAAAGCTCGAAACGATCTCTAGCCCAAGCCTGTTTCCACCCCTACTTGCCAGTAATTTAACTTTGTCACTAGAAACGAGTACGGAGTTATATAGCTACCGAATTTAAACGTTTATATAAAAAGATCCGAATCCGATAGACCAAGTTTGATACACTAATGGCCCACTAAAAAACAATCAAATGGTTAAGACAATAAAAGCACCACACGATAATGTCTATAGCCTAGTCACCATCGATGTTCAGAATTCTAATAAATATTTCCTGGTTTTGGCATTATATTAAAGACAACAAGTTCATCTTTATACTCTCACAAAACTGTTTGTTATTTTTTGGCTTCACTCCCTAAGACCTATATTAACAGTTTTGTTTTGTTTGTTTCTAATCAAAATGATTAGTGAGTGTACTTTTTTACCTGATTTAATCCATACATATGTCGATCAGTTTGGGGAAACCAACTTCTTGTCACCTGAGACAGTGTCTGCTGACGATGTATTTAGGGGTTTCGTGGCTGATTTGGAGGGTGGTTCTGACAAATTTGCGGTTATGACATCCGTTGGGCGCTTACACGAGGCTGTGGAGGGGCGTAAGAGGAAGAAAATGAAGATGACTGCGGTGGAGCAGGATGGCGTTGGTTGTGGTAATTCAGATGGGCAGCAAAAGGTGTCACATATCGCGGTAGAGAGGAATAGGAGGAAGCAGATGAATGAGCATTTGAGTGTCCTTCGTTCGCTGATGCCTTGCTTTTATGTCAAGAGGGTAATTCATCATGGCAAAACGGTTTTAGGGTTGTTTGCTTTGTTTATGTACTTAGCACGTTTTGAATTATTTAGTACTACATTTATTTCTCAACTATAAAATTGAAGCTAAAAGAACAAATCACATTTACCAGTCTTCCTTACTTGATTATATGATATTATATTGTTGTTTCTAAACAAATATGTGATTATATTGTATAATACTTATAGGGTGATCAAGCATCAATAATTGGAGGTGTAGTTGATTACATCACTGAATTGCAACAAGTTCTACAATCCCTAGAGGCAAAGAAGCAAAGAAAATCTTACAATGAACTAGTCATGAGTCCGAGGCTACTTGCGAGCCCCAGAACCTTACCTATCAGCCCACAAAAATCGCAATTTAGCCCTAGACCAATTAGCTTGCCCATTAGTCCGAGAACCCCGCAACCGTTGAGTCCCTACAGACCCATGCCACACCTTCCATTCATATCACCATCGCTTGATTATCCTTCACCTTCTAATTCTTTTACAACTTCAGAGAGTGGTAATGAGCTCATGGCAAATTCAAGGTCAACGGGTGCTGAAGTTGAAGTGAAATTTGTGGGTGGTAATCTTCTTTTAAAGACTTGCTCGAATAGGATACCAGGCCAAGCAACAAAAGTAGTAGCAATTCTTGAAAATCTATCTCTTGAAGTTATTCAAGCTAACATTAGTGTCGTTGATGATACCATGTTTAACTCATTTACCATCAAGGTACGCCAAATATTTTATTTCTCAGCTTATATATTTTAGTTTCATTTTCATTATTTGCATCTGAATTTATTTGTGCATGCATGCTTGCATGTATTTTTTTGAGTGATATCACACTTTAAGATACGAAGTACTTTTTTATATAATATATATATTTTTTAGTTGGATGCACACATTTTGAAGAATTGCTGTGTTTTTTCACTCCCTCCGTCCCATATTAAATGTTCACATTTGACTTTTGAAGTCTTTTTTCTTCAATTTTGACCTTAAATATTTTTGTTTGTATTATACAATACTTGATGAAAATTATATCTAACGAAAATACATTTAAAACTCAATTCATTAATATATTTTGCATCAAGTATTATATAACACACATAAAAATATTTAGAGTCAAAGTTTATAAAAAAAGACTGAAAAATCAAAGCGGACATTTAATATGGGACGAATGTCGTACTATTTTTTAATACAAGTACACTAATTTTCCCTCATTTGTAAACCATTATTTAGTGTTTGTAGCTTTGGTTTTGGTTCCAAATTTGTTCACTTTAAGTTTCGTTCATATTACTAATTTGTTGGGCTTTGTTCTTTTTGCAGGTTGGAGTTGCATGCAAACTAAGTGCTGATGAACTTGCTCAACACATTCAAGAGACATTCTGTTAACTTTTAACATGACTAGCTAGTTTTCAATCTCGATCCTTTATCACCTTTGTGTGATGGTAATCTCCTTTTAAATAAACCCGATACACATTATGTAATGTACTAATGTATAGTCAGTGTACATTGGGCATGATTTCAGGAAACTTAATAAGCCTAGCTAGAAAATGAAAAATGGGCAATTGTACTAGAGATTGTACGTGCTTGACAACAATTCTTAACCCCTCCATCCCCCAATTAATAAAATTTTAGAGTTTGTATGTTGATTACTTTTTTTTTTTTTTTTTTTTTTTTTTTTTTTTTTTTTTTTTTTTTTTTTTTTTTTTTTTTTTTTGAAACATAGACATTCTATAAGACAAAACTAAGGAACATACAAATCACTCCTCGCAAGCGAGGTAATTTCATGAGGAAAAGAACTATCCCAATTAAATCCAGAAGCAGAACAAAATGCATGAGAAGCAACCCAGTGAGCTACTTTATTTTGTTCACGCTTAACCCAAGAAAATGTAATATGCATATTCTTTGCCTATAAGCGAATGTTATAGTAAAAATAGGTACCGGGAAGACAACTTTGTCTACTGATCACAACCGATACTTGATTGGAGATGATGAGCATTGTTGGAGTGACAAGGGTGTGTCAAATATTGAAGGTGGTTGTTATGCAAAGTGTATTGATCTCTCAAGGGAGAAAGAACCTGATATCTGGAATGCCATTAAATTCGGGACCGGTATGATCTCTATGAAACTTTCAATACTTTAACTCCTCGGATGTTTTTAAAAGTCTTAACTTGCAATTCATTTACTTTCAGTGTTGGAAAATGTTGTCTTTGACGAGCATACTAGGGAGGTGGATTATCTAGACAAATCTGTCACAGAGAATACTCGTGCAGCATACCCCATTGAGTACATCCCCAATGCCAAGATTCCGTGTGTGGGTCCTCACCCGAAGAATGTTATTCTGTTGGCGTGTGACGCTTTTGGTGTGCTTCCACCAGTGAGCAAGCTAAACCTTGCTCAAACGATGTATCACTTCATCAGTGGCTATACAGCTTTGGTACACACTCATATAAATTAATATTCAATTTTTCACCTGGTTTGAAATATTAAATAAACTGGCAATGAGTTTATATACCTAATTGTGTAGGTGGCTGGAACTGAGGAGGGTGTAAAGGAGCCACGTGCAACGTTTTCAGCCTGTTTTGGTGCAGCGTTTATCATGCTACATCCCACAAAATATGCAGCAATGCTTGCTACCAAAATGGAGAAACATGGTGCTACTGGATGGCTTGTTAACACTGGTTGGTCAGGTGGCAGGTATAAAACTAAAAAACGTACTAATTGTTTTTATGGGTCATCTTTTTATCTATAGGTATTTTGAGTCCCTAATTTTTTCTTTTCTATTTTCTGTAGTTATGGTTCTGGGAGTCGTATGAAGTTGGCATACACACGAAAAATCATAGACGCCATTCATTCTGGACAGCTTTTGAATGCTAACTACAAGAAAACCGAAGTGTTTGGGCTTGAGATCCCAACTGAGGTCGAGGGTGTGCCTTCTGAGATTCTTGATCCAGTGAACACCGTAAGTTGGCTCATCATTCCTCTATTTGTATTCCTTAAAACTTTGGATATATATCTTGTATGAATATTGACTTGGGGTTAAACCGAATAATGCAGTGGTCAGACAAGAATGCGTATAAGGAGACATTGCTGAAGTTGGGTGGGCTGTTCAAGAGCAACTTTGAAGTGTTTTTGGACCACAAGATTGGGAAGGATGGTAAGCTGACTGAGGAAATTCTTGCTGCTGGTCCCAACTTTTAATCTTTGGGTCGATCCGTATTGAAGAAAGAAGTGAATGTTGAATTGGTGATAGAAATCAAGGCTTATTATCAGCTTAACATACAACACATATATTATTAGTTGTGTGTTTATATTTAGAGTAGTACGTTATTTGACATTTTCAACTGTTCTTTTTAATTTATCTTTATATGAAATAAAAGAAGCCATTCACTTCAGCTTGTTATGGCTGTTCTTGATGTCTATTTTTTTTTTTTTTTTTTTGAACATAGACATTTTATAAGACAAAACTAAGGAACATACAAATCACTCCTCGCAAGCGAGGTAATTTCATGAGGAAAAGAACTATCCCAATTAAATCCAGAAGCAGAACAAAACGCATGAGAAGCAACCCAGTGAGCTACTTTATTTTGTTCACGCTTAACCCAAGAAAATGTAATATGCATATTCTTTGCCCATAAGCGAATGTTATCAATAAGAGCTGCAAATCTCCATGGTGGGTATGCTTCTGAAGATGAAAAGGAGATAGCCATTTGAGAATCCGATTCCTCAATAGCATTTAGCCATCCATGACTAGATACAAGTGAGCAAGCAGAATGCACCGCAATGACCTCGGCATGAAGGGGAGAAACGGCACAACTTAAATCACCGTGAACATAACGAAGAGAGCCAGTGGAATCACGAACCGCAATATATACCAAAAGCAGACTTAGAAAGCTTGAATGCAGCATCACAATTTAGCTTGATTAGTTTAACTTTAGTAATGATTATATATCCTGAAAACTCTGATTATTTTGATTAATTTCCAGTTCCAGTTACTTAACTTTTGTGTCCCACACAATGTTGATTGATCAATAATCATTCTCCAACTTTTACAGTCTGCTCTGCCTGGTCTGGGACTGTGGGGAACCCTAGGTTTTGACATTGGTTACTATTGAATTGTCATGTGTACACCTTTGTCTATATTGTAAGGAGTTAATGTTAATGGCTAGCATATACACCTTTTTCTATTGTAGGATAGGTATTAAGGCAAAAATTGCTTTTTGTACTACACATGCATATGCATGCATGTCTTTTATTGTATTGTAAATCCAACCACATTGGGATTGCCTTAAACAATTATTTTGTCATCATATTTTTTTTCCACATTGGGTCTTTCATTTATTTGGTCCGGATGCGTTATAGGTTTTAGAGCAATAATTTCTTTACTCCATCTTTTCAATTGATCTCCCGCAACATGTGGATCATCATGTAAAACTGATGGCTAGCTACTTTATTACCTCAAACTGTCTCCACCTTGATTTAATTTCGTAGGCTGAGTCTTTAAATCTCCCACCTAAGTCGTCTCTTTATTTTGATAGTCATGCAAACAACTATTTTGAATTTTGATATCACTACTACAAAAAGTGAAACTGGCGACTAAAGATTTTCCGAGGACAGGTAGTCGTTGGCGAAAGTCGCTAAACGACAAAAAAAATCACTGACTAAGACTTGAATGGGTTGTAAATTTTACCAAATCTCCATTTTGTAAAAAAGAAAAATAAAACTGCAAACTGACAGCTCATACACGATATCATTATAGCACTTACATCTATAACCATCTGATCTATTTCACATATATCAATCAGTTCTACCGATTTGTGGCATGCTAGTTCTGTAAGTACTCCACCATCACCACCACCCACTACCAGGACCTGTGTTTAGCCCATACGTTCCAACACGTGAATTTTACAATGAGTTGACTTGTGTTTAGTCCATGATAAATCAAAGATATATATTGTATATAAACATGATATATATTGGTTTACTTAACAAACTAGGAAAAAAAAACTGTATGAAAAAGAGCGTGCATATGTGCAACATGTTATGACCTCGTGAACATTATTGTTTTTTCGAGGACATGTCCTCGGGAAAAATAGGGTCAACTTTGACTTTCTTCCCGGCTCCCCATTTCGTCGAATATTTTGGCGGTGAGGTTTCCGAGATCATGTCCTCGGGGAAAATTTTGACCAAAGCTTTGACCGTGATTAGCAGTAATTACACGGGGTGGGTGACATGTCAGTTAGATTTCCCGAAGACATGTCCTCAGGGAAATGTTTTCACCAAATCACGAAAAATTCAACTCCCTCCAATTATTTACTTTATTTCGCAAACGCTACAACCCGACAAAATAGAGGTTTCGCCGAGGACATGTCCTCGGGGAAAAAATGTCCAAAATGTTGACCTTGTTTAGCCGTTTGAATTACCCGTGACTATATCCCGATGGTGTTAATTAAGCCATAGAGTCAGGCCAAGATAAAATAACAAAACTAACTTCTTTTTTTTAGTATTTATAAGATCAATATAATAATTGTTATATCAGCAAACCTAACGGTGTTAAACCATAAAGTCACACCACTTGTCATTTCCGAAGTTTCCAGGTGGTTCGGAAGCTTTCGAAATTGCTATTAAGTTTTGTTACGCTGTCAAAATCGAGCTTAATTCGGCTGTTGTTGTTGCACTATGTTGCGCGGTGTAAAACCAACAAAGAAGTAAAATATATACGAATTACATTACAAATCGATTAACGTTCAAACATTAAAGCATACGAATTATATTACAAATCGATAAAAATGCAAACATTAAAGTGTACGTATTACATTATAAATCGATAAAAGTTTAAATGTTAAAGCATACGAATTACTCCAAACCAAATTTTCGCATGTCATTACAAAGCTCGTGACGTAGTGCAGTTGAATCAAGTGTGTGGTTTTCAGGATGGATATACATTGCTAGTGTTGCCTCGAGTACCTTTATCTTTCCAGTCAAGAACTTGCAGTTTGAGCGCTCTGCATTTTCAAGACTCGGTGCATATCTTGGAGATGTTGACGGTCCTGGAGAATACCCTGGTGGTGTTGAAGGTCCCAGAGAATAACTTTGAGGCGTTGAGGCTCCAGTAGAACCGGCCAGTAGACCGAGTCGTTCCTCATTTCATAAAAAAAATTAACTTTCATAATCATTTTCCCGAGGCGGTTAAAGAGTAAAGAAAAATGTAACAACTAACAAAATTATTTGTATGTTACACAAATAAAAAAAACATGTAATTGTTCACCTTTGATAAAGAACATGCATAATATAGTTTACCACTGGTGTTAGGTTGATGTGATTCTTGCAGAACTACATTTCTTTGTTCACAAGGATACACAAAAGCTTCATGTGGCACCATCTTCATAAAAACAGTGTGTATGTTGGTGGTTGGGATGATAAGCGTGTGTAATGTGTTGGTGGTTGTGAGGATAAGAGTTTGATCTACTTTTATGGTAAGAAAGAGAGCTTTTGGCGGGAAGTTTTGGCGCCAATTTTGTGAGGATAAGAGTTAACCATGCTCGGGTGTCCATAAAGTGAAAGGAACTTTTGGCGCCAAATTTGTTGTATTGATAACATCAAATAGTCCTGNACACAGTTATCATCATATAGTTGTTAGTTGTTTCTTGTTTGTAAAACTTTCTTTTTCTTCTGTATTGTAAACAGATAATGATTCAACCATAAGGGGTGGTTGGTTGGGTTGAATCGTAATAAAATCCTTTTGATTTCTAAGTGTTTTTGATAATTAGATCAATCTTTGTATGATTTTAACAACCTTCAAAGACGCAAGCACATGTAAGTTTTAAAAGACAAAAGGATCATCCAAGAAATTAGACCATATTGTTCTGATAGTTGTTATTTAAGATCGGTGCAACGGCCTCGATTTCAATCTATACAAGTTTCAAATTTGATTAGCATGTTCATTGGAAACTCAACGTCGTACTCATGAATCCTATGCTTGCTTGCATGTCGATCATTCATGAATTTGGGAACATGAGTCGATTAATTCCAATGATGGTTGACATATTACAGTAAAAGAATTTTGTTTATATTCATGAGGTCAAATAGTTTGAATATGTCCATTGAGATTGAAAGTGATACTTTACCAAGCACTGCACGTCACTAAGTAAATATTTTGAGGCTAAATTTACCTGTCGTAATGTGCATGCGTACGTAGACTCCGACTAACTATTTTTGACGAATCGACATTTATTTCTTTTTGCCTACTTGGAGTTCATCCACATGTCATTTTTGTTTATAAACAAATCATGCATTATGCTTGTCTACCCATTGATTATAGTCCAAGTTTTAACCTTGTGTACACATTTGATTACCAAGTAAACACGCCTAATTCGTCCATATAATAATCTTTCTTTTATGTTTATGATTGTGATAGCCAAGATATATCACTAATAACTTTTGACTCCTAATTTGCTGACGAACTTGTGGCATATCCTGTTTGTCACTTGGATGATATATTTGGTTATTTTATAATCTCGAAAACATATTACTATTTCATCACATTTTGTAAATCAATCATTGAAAGTACTTTCGAAGTGTATACAAATTTCTAAGCATCAGGGCCGGCTTTGAGGGTGTGCAAGGTGAGCGACCGCACAGGGCCCCAAAATTTTTAAGGGCCTCAAAATTTGTCCCGTTAATAATTATATGCATGTGTACGCATATTTTTCACAAAGAAAAAAGTATTTAGATGAGAAAGTATCTTAAATAAGTAATATGTTAGAATGTTTAGCTAACTAATTGCATTATATCTTATAAATGATGACACTTTATATATAACATTCCTTATCGAAGGGCCTCATTATTTAATTTCGTCCAGGGCCCTCAAAAATTTCATAAATTCATGGGACGGCCCTGCTAAGCATGATCGTTGGCGATAATGTTTTCGATCATTTTTGAATTTTGTATTGCATGATAACACTAAAGAAAATCGTCGTTATCCACCTAGATATTTTTATTCCATCAATCAAATTTATGGAACTAGCCCGCCCATCGAATGAACGTTATACAGATAAGAGAGTAACAAATACATTCAGAAAGAGAGTGTTAAAAGGAGTACAATATAGCACTAACTTATTAACCGTGTGTTAAGTGACTACGTATGATATTTGGTAAATCGTTAGCCGAGATGCCGAGTGTTGATACAAAAGTTGGGCTTTCCTTGTTTGGGTTCCTCCCTCCGTATCAATTGCTTGATATCGTCTGAAACCTGCGCACTAAGAATAAAACAAACACCGTTAGGCTTATCGAGGGATTGTTTCCCCCGATTATCCTCCGGCGTGCGAGTAAGTAATCGTAGTTTAGGNGATTTTTATAAGCCCTAAGCTTAAGGGGGAATGTTGAAGATATAAGCTGAGGGCTTATATTGTAATATTGCATATCTTGTTTCTTTGTATTTTGTCTGTGCAGGTTAAATAAGAAGTCAAGGGGCTGAATGAGTTTATTGTTGAAGTTCAAGGTTTTAAGATGGACAAAGGTTATCAAGTTTCAAGTCAAGGGCTTTAAATAGTCTCATTCTCTCATATCATAAAGTTAGATTAGGGTTTACTGTGTATTCTCTTCACACAGTTATCATCATATAGTTGTTAGTTGTTTCTTGTTTGTAAAACTTTCTTTTTCTTCTGTATTGTAAACAGATAATGATTCAACCATAAGGGGTGGTTGGTTGGGTTGAATCGTAATAAAATCCTTTTGATTTCTAAGTGTTTTTGATAATTAGATCAATCTTTGTATGATTTTAACACATACATTCGTGGGGGGAATCCACCGAGGAGAAGAATGTGAGCTGGAATCAGATTACTAGGGCCTGTTATTGATTGAGAGGAAACAACAACAACAACAACAACAACAACAACAACAACAACAACAACAACAACAACAACAAACCTAATCCCGCCGGGGCAGGGTATAATGTAGACAAATCCTACCCCTACCCATTATAACCCGGGAGTAGAGAGACTGCTTCCAACGAGACCTCCGGCAAGTGCAGGTGTGCGGGTGAGAGAGAAAAGAAGTGAGAGCAACAAGAGCAAAAATGTTCGAAAACAACATGCAAACAAGTAGACAAAAGAAAGCAGGCAATACAAGCAAACAGAGCGGGAAAACAGGGAACCCAAAGAAAGGCAAAGGCAAGGGGACACAGGCAAAAGCACAAGTAAAGGAGCACAAAAGCAAAGCCTAGAAAAAAAAAGAGCCAAAAGCAACAAGAAAAGCAGACATACCTAAGGGAGCAACACAGAGCAAAGCAAAGCAACGCACAGGTCCTAAAGCTAATGAAAGGTAGAACGAGACATTAAAAACCAAAACGCAAGGGCAAGAAAAGTAGACAAACCTAAGGGAGCAACATAGGGCAAGGCAAAGCAAAGCACAAGGCTTAAAACTAAGGCAAAACAAAAACAAGGAACCAAAAACCAAAGCAAGGGGGCAAGGCAACAAAGGAACACCTAAAAAGCCTAACACCCAAGACCACCTAAACCCACTAAGCACCTAGCCGGGACTACCCGCAGATCCTAATTCTATCTCTCCACGCCTTCCTATCTGAGGTCATGTCCTCGGACAAGAAAAGCTCCTTCATGTCGAGCTTTAGTCTATCCTCCCACCTGAGTTTGGGTCTACCCTTTCTAACAACCTGCTTAACTGATCTTATTGAATAGATGGGCTTCAGCGAACCTACTTCTGGTACCTGTGGAATCAACTGTATGCGTTTGGGTGAAAGTTCGTGGGTTTGGTGTAGTGAAAGAGAACAAGTAGCTTCAGTTACTGAACAGGGCAAGTATACCTAGGAAATCGAGATTGGGATCCCATTGATCCAGCGGAAGCAACGGCTAGGGCACGAGGCGGTACTTGTGATATTTCGGCTTGGGACGCATTTTATTTGGCAGTTTTTTGGATGCTAAATACCATTGGATGGGTTACTTTTTATTGGCATTGGAAGCACATTACATTATGGCAGGGTAATGTTTCGCAGTTTAATGAATCTTCCACTTATTTGATGGGCCCTCTACTACTAGCGCCTCGACTCTTCTTACTGGTGCAGATTGTGGCCTTCTCCTGACATGACCGAACCACCTCAAGCTTCCTTCTCTCATCTTCGAGATAATATTCTCGACTTCGAGTTTTGCTCTGAAAACTCTGTTCGGGATCATGTCAAGCAGAGTTTTACCACAAGTCCATCTTAGCATTCTCAACCACCTCTACCCTGTTAGCATGGGCCTTAGAGATGGGCCAACACTCAGACCCGTACAACATAGCCGGTCTAATCGCCACCTTATAAAATTTTCCCTTTAACTTTAAAGGGACGTTCTTGTCACAAAGTACTCCCGCCGACGCCCTCCATTTCGCCCAACCAGCTCTGATTAGGGGTGTAATCGAGTCGAGCCGAGCTCAAGCTTAACAGGGATTGAGCTTGACTTGAAATTTATAAGTTAGGCTTGAGCTTGGCTTGATAGCTTGACGAGCTTTAATCATTTAGGCTTGAGCTTGGCTTGAAAAGCTTGAGCTTGGCTTGAAAAGCTTGAATGTATATAAAAATATTGTATATAATAGCCAAACTTATCAATAAATATATGTATAAAGTAAAACAAACTTAAACCATAATAGCCAAAATCATTAGTGTTTTACACAAATGATAATACTATAACATTCGACAGCCCAAGAAATGTGAATAATACATAAGGTAGGATACAAAACGTTTAGATTAATTAGGTTTAAATGACCTTCTAGAATACATGTTCAATTATTTACAAAGTAAGTCGTTATAAATACGTTAATACTCAAATTATCCCTAGTTAGTTATATAAATTTATAATGGAAATATATTTATATTAAAGCTCAAAAAGCTTGATAGGAGCTCGAGCCGAGTTATCAAAAGCTTGAGCTTGGCTTGTTATATGTTTCGAGCTATTTTTTGGGCTTGAGCTTGATAAAAGCTTGACTCGATCGAGTCAAGCTCGAGCTCGAGTTGCTTGATAAAAGCTTGACTTGATTACAGCCCTAGCTCTGATCCGGTGGGTTATGTCCTCATCTATCCTCCCCGATTTGTGAATCATCGATCCCAGATATCTAAAAGACTCCTTGGGTGGTAGGATTTGGTCATCTATACGAATATTAATTTATTCGTGGTGGCCTGACTCGATCCTTCCAAAATCACATCTCAGGTATTCAGTCTTCTCTCTGCTCACCCGAAGACCATTGTCTTCAAGAGCCTCTCTCCGGTGCTCAAATCTGTTGTTTAACCCTTCCGCTGATTCTGCCACCAACACAATGTCGTCAGCAAAAATCATGCTCCACAACATTAATTGAAGCTAATGTATTATGTGGGGAGAGAGACACATTATAAAAAACAAAGCAATTACGAGATCGCCATATAAACAAACAAGTAGTAGCAAAAATTGATTGAAACCGAGAAGCGTTATAAGCGGAATGGATTGTGTCGATCAAGGTTTGTATATAAGAAGAAATATATATCTTTATTTGTTAAACTCGGTGGATCTGGCCCGGTGGTTAACTCGTGTGCTTGGGCCCAATGGTTGAAAACTAGGTAGCCCAAGCTAGATGGACTGAGTCTCTAAACAAATCCTGTTGTCCATAACAAAGTAATACTTTGATATTAAATACATTTGTAATATGTTACAAATTTATGGAATTCATTTTCATTATTTTGAGCTAAAAGTGGTTAGAAAGTTTCATCAATGATAAAAAAGTTTGAAAACGTGAAATTAAATTTTTTAGATTTAAGGAGTAAATTGTCACATAAAAAAAGGTAAGAAAATTAAAGCTTAAAAACCTAGTCATGAGAGTTCGAAAGGGGGTTGTTAATGAATATCTTGGTGTATTGTAAAAGAAAAGAAAAGAAAAGAAAAAAAAAAAAAAAAAGAAAAGAAAAAAAGTAACCCCTTTATAAAATACGGAGTATTAATTTATATTTGTAAATTAATAAATCAAAGATTAATCAAAGTTTCTACGAAGAAGTATCTGAACACTTTACCAAACACACCCCGAAACTCAGTGAAGTCAATAACCCCTCTCCTCGAACTAAACTCCATTGTCATTCACAAATGGCTTCACCACCACCATCAACACAACAACAAGAAAACACAATCCCCATCCCATACAAACTAACCCACACCCTAACCGGCACAAACGCTCCATCTCCCTCCGTCAAATTCTCCGACGACGGCACTCTCCTCGCCACCTCCTCCGCCGACAACACCGCCCGCACCTACTCCACCTCCACCTTCTCCACCCTCCACTCTTCTCCGGCCACCTCCTCGGCTCTCCGACGTCTCCTTCTCTCCGACTCCCGCCACCTCTCCACCGCCTCCGACGACAAAACCGTCAAGATTTGGGACGTCTCCACCGGCCACCTCATCAAAACGGTTAACGCGTCACACTAACTATGTATTCTGCTGCAACTTTAATCCCCAGAGTAATATGATTGTTAGTGGGAGCTTTGATGAGACTGTTAGGTATTGGGATGTGAAGACGGGGAAGTGTTTGAAAGTGTTTGCCGGCTCATTTCGGACCCTGTTACGGCGGTTAATTTTAATCGGGATGGGAGTTTGATTGTTTCGAGTAGCTATGATGGGTTGTGTAGGATTTGGGATGCTAATACGGGGCATTGTGTTAAGACGTTGATTGATGATGAGAATCCGCCTGTTAGTTTTGTTAAGTTTTCGCCCAACGGGAAGTTTATACTTGTTGGGACTTTGGATGGTACTTTGGTGAGTAGCCGTTTTTTTATTTATTTATTGTTGTTTGTTTCTTGTCGTAGTTTTCGTGATAGGAAAAATAAGTGCCTTTGCTAATAGAATGTAGTTTAGGGACGAGCTTATTTGATTACGGCTTATATTAAATAAGCTTCAATTTTTCGGCTTATTTTGAGACTTATGGGCTTATATAAGATTGTTTTATAATAATAATGATATATGTGTGCCCATAAGTATCAAAATAAGCCAAAATTTGAGGCTTTTGTAATATAAGCCGAAATCAAATAAGCTCATAGCACGCATATAAGCTTAAACAAACACCCCCAAGTGATTGTTGATATTTTGAGCTGGTATGAATTACGAAATGTGAAGGAAATGCTAAACTTGAATTTCAATGCGATTAGAGACGGGACTTGAACATGTTTATTGGAGGGACCAAAATATGGATTACTCGTATTAGGAGGGCCCCGTTTATATTTGTTACAGTTAACGACTCAAATGGTAGTTAAAAGTAATTTTTTTAGAAGGACAACAACCTCCTTGGTCTTTATCAAGTTCCTTCAATGTATGCGATTAGGACTAGTTGTGAACATAGGTGATCTTTCGAGTTTGTAAAACTATGAATTATGGATAAACGTTGAGGAATGTAGATTGGTTTTGCTTTATGTTTAATAATAACATTAGGCCTTTTTTATAACCTAGAAGATTAGGAGCCGCTGGGTTGACCGCAAAGGCTCCGATATTCACTAATTATTTGATTGTTGGCAAGTGGATCCACTTCCGTTGGAGATCTTTTTGGAGAATAGAAGGAGTAGCTCCCGGCTTGGCTTTTAGTCATAGTCCCCATTTTCTTAATGCCAAGGCCTTTTCTTTTGTCGATGGTCCTTTTTTTGAGTTTATGTTAAATTGGCACAAATAATAAATAAGATCAGCTAAATTTGTTACGTGTTGTTAGTGTTCGTTGTTTGTACTTGATTTATATTTCTTGGTATTAAATTTTTGATAGCGGCATAAGTATAGGTAGGAAACATGTGTTGTTACGAGTGAATGCTGAGTTGATATTGATAGAAGAATGTTTTTAGAATACATACCAGGTGGTTAGTATGGTGCCACAATGCTGTTTATATGTTTTGTTAGTTGTTGATTTTTCTCTCTCTTGGTTTTTTCAAGTTGTTACGAAATTTGAAGGAAATGTTAAACTTGAATTGCTATGCGATTAGGAGTTATCGTGAACCAGTATAGGTGTTCTTCCTTGAGTTTGTACAACTATGAAGTTATGGTAAACGTTGTGGAATGTAGATTAGTTTTGCTTTATGTTTAATAATAACATCAGGCCTGTTGCATATCGTAGAAGGGCACAAGGGCACAAAACTATCTGAACGTGAAAACTTTGGTTTTAACTATTAACACATATAGTATTGGTTTGAATTCTAATAATTGGGCCCATATTGGAAGATGAATATCTAAGAAGGAACTTTGTAAAATGGAAGGAGTAAGGACATATTTGTAATTTGTTAGAACAAAGGAGGGCAGTTTAACGTATGTTTTTAGTTTTTACAGTTAGATGACATGTTAACCTTTTAAGAAAAAAAAGATGACATGTTAACCTTACATATTGAAACGTAAAAGGGTCATTACATTGTGGCATCAAAAAATTATGATGGGTGGGAGGTTTGGTTTAAAGAATATGAGAATTTACTAGGGTATATTGTCTTATTGCGCAAGGATGAAAGATCTGTTATGATTTAAGGGCATTTGCTGAATGGGATATCCATGGTTGCAAAAAACGCTAGGCACTAGTCGGCTGTCGACTACCTTGTAGATTGTAATCGGCCTAGGCGGGGACCGGATATCATAACCTCTATTGACATTCCCCTGTCCTCACCATTCTCCTCTCCTTTTATGTGCCCAAATTAACATGTAGAACTCTTGTTTTCCTGTTCCCATACAACCTAAAACTACCACGATATCCTTAAGAAGGCTGCTATCTATATAAACAGCTTTAGAAATAAAACTATTTAGAATCATTGTTAATCATTTATATACAACTAAAACTGAACTGATGGGGTAAGAAGATTTGCCGCATAGAAACGGTCTCCCGATTTTTCATAGTTAAACTACCCTGAAAATCTTTAGCTTTAGTTGTCCATTATTCACGGATGCTAGGTTTTTATGAACTTTTTACACTTATCTCTCACTCTCATTTAGTCTTTTTATACTTTTAGTGCATAAATAGAACTTAACAAATACTAGAATCTATATTCTCAATTCAGCTTATAATATGTTAGGTTAGTAGGATACAGAGGAAATCAATTTTATTTTAAGCAAGTTCATGCCGGCATGATTTTTTTTTTCCCCTAAACCAAAGTCACACGGAACGCAGTTCGCTTTGGTACGGGAACACGAAACGGCCGCGGTTCGCTAGGTCCCTAAAATTTGGTACGAGGGGGAGTAGGCTCATTTCGGAACGCTACAGTTCGCTTTGGTTCGATGTACCATAAAACTTGGTACGATGTACCCGATTTGGTACAATGTACCATATTAATAATAATATTATATTTCTAAATTAGTATACATATAAACCAAATATCCATATGATATATCAATACTCAAAAGATTCTTTAGGAGAGATCTGTGAATGTTTGAATTCTGAAATGGATCAAGTTTATCAAGATAAGAACTTGTTAGGTGTATGGTTAGAGTGGTAAGGATGAGAAGAGTGGAAGTGTGGAACTAATGAGTGGTTAAAATTTGATGAGTAGTTTTAATTAAATAATTGTACCTTGGGAGTATAAATGCAATGAGTGGATGTAATTAATTTAGTGGGTAATTAATTGTACCGGTTCACTTTGGTACGCCCTACCGATCCATTTTGGTACGTTGACCCAATATACTTGGGTACGCCGATTGATGTTGTTTGGGAACGCCGAATATAGCGATCCAAATCGTGATCCCGAGAGATCTGAGTCGCGATCGTACCGCGTTTGGGTACGAACGATCCGAAACGCGACTGAGTCAGCGTTTCCTGTGACTTTGTTCCAAGCCTCACCACAATCGATTTACAAAATCTAATTTCAAATCATTTTATAGGATTGACTATATAATTTGCTAACAATAAGATTAATTGCTCCATAATGCCCTTAAATAAATGAAAGAAGACCGAATAGTCCTAGTGTAATTTGTTACAGGGGAAATATTTTAAAGAAGGCAACGACTTTTTGTTGTTCAGCGAAAAACTCAATTTTTTATTAGCTTAAATATAGAAGATGAAAAGAAAGAGGAGAACCTCATGAGAAGATTCCCAGAGAAAAGAAGTGAAATTAACAGCTGNTTTCCCCCCTAAACCAAAGTCACACGGAATGCGGTTCGCTTCGGTACAGGAACACGAAACGGCCGCGGTTCGCTAGGTCCCTAAAATTTGGTACGAGGGGGAGTAGGCTCATTTCGGAATGCTACAGTTCGCTTTGGTTCGATGTACCATAAAACTTGGTACGATGTACCCGATTTGGTACAATGTACCATATTAATAATAATATTATATTTCTAAATTAGTATACATATAAACCAAATATCCATATGATATATCAATACTCAAAAGATTCTTTAGGAGAGATCTGTGAATGTTTGAATTCTGAAATGGATCAAGTTTATCAAGATAAGAACTTGTTAGGTGTATGGTTAGAGCATGTGCAATGGTAACACAAGTTATACTTTAACTCAGCGCCACGTCAGCTTTAACACTTTAACTTTAACTCACAAAAAAACACCCACAACAATAACTCAACCTTAACTCACAATAACTCAACTTTTCAAATATTTTCAATTTCAATCCTATACTAAAACTAATACTTCATTTATTAAAAACCATAACATTCATTCTTAAAATATATTAAAATACGCACAAAAAAAAATACATTACAAAATTTAAAAAAAAAAAAAAAAAAAAGGACATTACGCAAAACAAAAAAAAAACATTACTAACCAAAAAAAAAAAAAAACTGCTTTTAAACCACAGGGACTAAATTGTAAACACCAGAGTACCACAGGGATCAAACTGCAAATTCACTTTATGTATCATCTTCTCCACTCATCTTCTCCNTTTTTTTTTTTTTTTACTCAGACAAGGCTTTAACGTGGCGTTAGTATACTAACGTGCCACGTTAACGCGCCAATAACGCAGCCCAGTGCATCGGTTAACGCCCAATAACGCGCGTTAAAACACCCCAACGTGGCTTTGCTGCGTTACGAATGCACATGCTCTTAGAGTGGTAAGGATGAGAAGAGTGGAAGTGTGGAACTAATGAGTGGTTAAAATTTGATGAGTAGTTTTAATTAAATAATTGTACCTTGGGAGTATAAATGCAATGAGTGGATGTAATTAATTTAGTAATGGTTTAAGTTTAATATGAGTGGGTAATTAATTGTACCGGTTCACTTTGGTACGCCCTACCGATCCATTTTGGTACGTTGACCCAATATACTTGGGTACGCCGATTGATGTTGTTTGGGAACGCCGAATATAGCGATCCAAATCGTGATCCCGAGAGATCTGAGTCGCGATCGTACCTCGTTTGGGTACGAACGATCCGAAACGCGGCTGAGTCAGCGTTTCCTGTGACTTTGTTCCAAGCCTCACCACAATCGATTTACTAAATCTAATTTCAAATCATTTTATAGGATTGACTATATAATTTGCTAACAATAAGATTAATTGCTCCATAATGCCCTTAAATAAATGAAAGAAGACCGAATAGTCCTAGTGTAATTTGTTACAGGGGAAATAATTTAAAGAAGGCAACGACTTTTTGTTGTTCAGCGAAAAACTCAATTTTTTATTAGCTTAAATATAGAAGATGAAAAGAAAGAGGAGAACCTCATGAGAAGATTCCCAGAGAAAAGAAGTGAAATTAACAGATGATCCTTTTTAAATTAATTGTAGGTTACAACGTGTGTTCTCTTCCATTTATTTTAATAAAAGGAGAAAGTCTTTAGAACAAGGAGATGGTTCAAACTTACACATGTATTCGTGATTTACTAAGGATGATACAAAAAGCTGATTGGGATTAGGTAACATTGAACTAGGGTTGGAAAACCATGAAGACATATTCCCCCTATATTTGGATTTACTTGCAACATAAAGTGCGCGTTTTTTCAGATTGATTTATGGAATCCCATGAAAATATTACATTTGTCTTGTTTTTTAGTGGGGGTTATTTGGAAAGGAATAAATCAGGAACTTGTCTTTCTTTTCTTTATGCACAAGTGTGGAAAGGGTATTTCCCCTTTCCCCTTCTAAAAACTTGTGCTTGATATGTTTAGCTCAAGTTTTCACCATCATATTAGCCCAACTCATATCTGTTCTAGTGTCACGAGTTTCTCATAGTTAAGGTTGGAAGCTCTTTTGGTTAAAGTTATAGAAATGCTGGATTTGACCAAGTAATAGTTATGCAATTAGTTTCTTTCGTGTTTCTTTTTGGTGATCAAGAGTAGTCATTTGGACGTTCAAAATAAGAGTTATAGTCATAATGACTCACCTAGGAAGTTTATATGCATTAATAACTTCAAAACATGCTTTTCATCTTTATATGTGGCTTTATTTGCCAGTTTATCTGGATAGTAGTCTTCTTCCCTGAAGATTAATCGTCTGGTGTTTATGTTTATCCACATTTTACCATTTGATGGCCTCATCGTCATACTGGATCTGCATAATTCCCTTCATCTGTCACGTTTGTTGTTATGTTCTCCTGCAAGGATAAACAAGAGAATATGTGTGCAATTCAGTTTAGATCATGTAGATGTCCTTATGCAAATTAGAAGGTAAAACAAAAAGAATTTTTTGTTGCAACTGAAATGGCCATGAATATTGATATCCCGCTCTCCAAAGTCAAGTAGCCTTGTTAAATATTACAGCAGAATGATGAGAAATAATACCTAACTGGAACCTTTCTATTAACGCTTAGAAACAACTAATTCACTTCCACTAATTTGTTTTGGTAGATTTTTCTTAAACTAATGTCCGTGTGTTTGTCGTATTTTGTAATGCAGAGGTTATGGAACTTTTCTACTGGTAAGTTTTTAAAGACTTATACAGGCCACAAGAACTCAAAGTACTGCATCTCATCAGCATTTTCCATCACCAATGGCAAATACATTGTGAGTGGGTCCGAGGACAATTGTGTATACCTGTGGGAACTCCAAACAAGAAAAATAGTCCAGAAACTGGAAGGTCACACTGATGCTGTCATAACTGTTGCTTGTCACCCAACTGAGAACATGATCGCTTCAGGGGCAATTGAAAACGATAAAACAGTAAAAATCTGGGTTCAGGAGGTTCAGAAAATGGAAGCTCATACCGATGCCGTGGAAACCACAAAACAGTAAACCCCTGGACTCAGCACTGATCTCCTTAAACTATATTTCTTCAAGTTCTTGGCGGGTAACATTTTATGGTCCATATAATAGTTCAAATTCATTAGCTGTCTCATTGATCAAACTCTCTTTTAGCTTTTAGTATGCGGATTTGATAGTTTAGTTGCCTTCTTTTGTTTGATCAAATGAATGTTGTAAGTTGTAAGTTTTTTTTAGCTTTATTGTCAACCTCCAGTGTCAAATCTATCTACTGTATTTTAAGTCTTTTGCTCCTTGTTTTTACCACGAAAGACCTTGCGAGTACAACTATTTAATGCATGTTTTGGAGTGTCCCAATCAAATATGGGAGTGTGCAAATCACCTCCCTTTTGTTAATGGACTAGTCCCTCTTGGTAATTTATAATCTTACAAATTGTAAAGTTTGACAGTCATCTTTTGCTAGAGATAATTTATATTAGTTGGACCATAAAGCAGGCCCATTTTTTTGTTGGTCAATAACATGTATTCCATCTACCCTAAAAGCTCTTGTTTTTTTTTATATTATTTATCCAAAGAATTTGATTGCCACCAATTAAAAGATTAGGATAAGAATCCTTAAACAATCTTGATATCTTTAAAAAACATTATTTTTTCAATTCTTTAATGCAGTTATTCGTTTTAAAAACATGTTCTTCCAGAAACCCAATCCCTACAGGGACCTCATTGATTATGAAATCTATATGCTAAAATTTAACATTTAGTCAATGACAAAAATGCCAGAAATTATTGGTGGTGGTGGTACTTGCTTTTCTTCCTTCTAGAATATATATATTTTGTGTTCTCAACTTGAGTATAAATTTATATATTTTTGAAAAATTATAATGTGTTGATTCTCTTTCTGGTTTTGGGATCTAAAATGTTACATTTAGAGATCTTTTACTTTGGCATTTTTTTCATGATATCTTGCTGTAGTTACTAATTATTGTTTCTACATTACTATCAATATTCATTCATTTAACACTTGAATTAACTCCATAACAACCAGAAGAAATGTTACATGTATATTTACATAAACATAAAGTTTGCCTTTCCTAAAAAAATATAAACATAAAGTTTGTGTTCACAGTTCAATGAATTGATTAGTTGTGCCCACTGGTAACATGAGCGATTATTGGTGGGGTTTCAGTGTAACTCAAATTATGAAGCTATCATTGTCCCCTCTACTTTTTTTTTTCAACTTTTGGTTGATTCATGAAGTTTCAAACTTTAACGGTGTGTACAAAATGCCGTTATAATCAATTGTCAAAATCAATACAGGATATGTGGTTAATGGAGAATCTTTGTAGACCGTTCAACTATAAAAGATGATCTTAACTGCTTCTAGACATAGAAGGTTCGAAACACATTCATGACGTCGTTATATAATTATTAAGTTGATATCAATTTTATATTTGTGTAGTAGGGTGTCACACGCGAGTACGGGTAAAGTTGAAAAGAGAACAATATCATTTTTAACTTTTGTATTCAGGTATATGACTTAGGATCAAATGAGAAGAACTCTTAAAATGAGAAGGATGAGAAATAACTATAACCACATATTAGAGATGCATCGACTTGAATTAGATGCATCCCTAATCTTTTATATGCACTATAATATATTTTCTAGCTAAACATTAGATGCATATACATATATTAGATGCATTTTAGCGAGTTAGGAAAATCCTATGTATTTTTTGTCCTCTGTGGGTCAAATTTGTTGCAAGTACTACTTTGCATCGTTTTCACTTCAAAATTACTTTTGAAACTAATTGGGATGCCTCTAAATGAATAGAGATGCATCTAATTCAAGTCGACGCATCTCAAATATGTGGTTATAGTTATTTCTCATCCTTCTCATTATAAGTTTTCTTCTCACTGGATCCTTACCCCAGGTATATAACGACTTGATTAATACTTATTTCATGTCGATGGCATTCCACGTTTGTACCTATCAAGATCACATTTATAAAATTGAACTTTTAGCTTAAAGTAAGATTATTAAATATGATTTACAAACATGTAAATACATAATATATATACTAGTTATAATACCCGTGCACGCACGGGGTTTTGACATAAAATTTTTATCATGTATTTAATATCAAATATATTGTCTTAANATTTATTTCCTTCGGGTTGTGTATTCCGATGGGTCAAATAACTACGAACAACTGCTTTGGGTTTTATATTCCTCTTTTCTGCAGTCACATATGTGAACGACTGCTTTTTATCAGTTGCACCTAAACTTTCGTAATCATCAAATAATATTATACTTTCATCAAGTTGTTACATATATTATATGTGCTACAATATTAGTAACATTTCTTCCGTAAACTTGTCCTTCTCGTATCCTCAATAGTTAACACCAACTATTTTTAATTATTTTGATAAATTTAACATAAAAGTACGTACTTATCAGTAAAGAAGAGTACTATAAAAAATTGTAAACACATAAATAATTTCTAAGAACTTGGCAGGCGGGCATTTAACAGCCAAAACTATAAGAAGCCTAAGGATGTTAATCCTAGTTCTAATCAGCCTATACTTGCATCATCTGGTCCTATTATTACTGAGTGGAGTGTTGATGATGGAGATATTGAATTATCTACGATTGTGGACAGGAATAATCAAGTGAAGCCCGTTTCACTTGATCCTTTAGTTAATGATCCGAATGGTCCACATGGGGCTTTTAACAAGTCTCATAGTTCTGATAAGGTTGATACGAATGCACATGGGGCTGTTGGTATTGAGAAGGTTGGTGTTGATGCTTTGAAACAACCTTCTACATCGTATGTTGGTGTTACTTCTAATGAACCTAAGAAATACATGTCTAACTTTCGTAGGCTGGAGTGTAGCAAGAAATCAAATGGTGTGGATCTTTCTGTACCTATGAAAGTGGTTGAAGAGGTGAACACCAGGTTTGAGAATACTCTGTATGGGTACTTCCTTGGCCAACGACTTGCTTTTCCTGTTGTCGATTACTATGTACGCAATGCGTGGGCTAAGTTTGGTATACAGAAGGTAATGGTGAATGCAAAGGGGTTCTTTTTCTTTAAGTTTAACTCGAAGAAAGGTGTTGATGATGTCCTCGAAAATGGTCCTTGGTTGATTAGAAATGTACCTATTATTCTTAAACCATGGACATTGAACACCAACTTGCTTAAAGAGGATTTGACTAACATCCTGGTGTGGGTTAAATTCCATGATGTTCCTCTTGCTATGTTTTCTGATGATGGTCTTAGTCTTCTTGCCACATTGATTGGTACNTTTAAGTTTAACTCGAAGAAAGGTGTTGATGATGTCCTCGAAAATGGTCCTTGGTTGATTAGAAATGTACCTATTATTCTTAAACCATGGACATTGAACACCAACTTGCTTAAAGAGGATTTGACTAACATCCTGGTGTGGGTTAAATTCCATGATGTTCCTCTTGCTATGTTTTCTGATGATGGTCTTAGTCTTCTTGCCACATTGATTGGTACACCCAAAAGGTTAGATGCTTATACCAGCCAAATGTGCAAGGATGAGGTGCTCAGGGATAGCCTCACTGTTGAGATACCTTTACTTGATAGTTCGGGGTCGACTATCGAGGAAAAAAAAAACGAGTGGAAACCACCGCGTTGTGATAAGTGTAAGATTTTTGGTCATACTATTATTGATTGTCCTAAAGTTGTTTTACCTCCTGTCCAGCCTAATATGACTGTTAATGATGGTTTCAAGACTGTCAATAATAAGAAGAAAGGTAAGCAAGGTGGTTCTACTATTCCGGGTCAAGGAGGGTCTACTAAACCTGTTGTGGGTAAGCAGTTTTAGTATCGACCCTAAAAGACTCCTCCTGAACCTAAGAAAGTGGAGGGCAATAAGAAGAATACTTCTGATGTGGCTAGTTCGAGTTGAACGAAGATTTCTACATCTAATAAGTTTGATGCTTTTAATATGGATGATACGGATGTGTTGGGTGTTCCTACTAATGACACCAACAGGGATGTGGATTCTGGTCGTACAATGGAAGTTAATGAGGATGAGTCTAATAAGACAGGTACTGCATCACAAGAACCCCTTGTGAGTGATCTGAAAGAGAAGGAGTCGGTTGTGGCTCCTAAAACTAGTGATTCTTGTACTCCGCACGCCTCTTCTACTAAGAGAGTTAACCCTTTTTCTAAGGTGGGAGAGATTGTGGTTTCTGATTCTGAAGATGAGGTGGTTGCTAACCCATTTGATAAGTCTGTTAATCTATTTGGTGGTGGCCAAGAGTTTGAAGATGATTATGATGACTATGACTACGATGACTATGCGAACCAGGTTTATGATCTTCTAGGGAATTTGAATGCTTTTAATGCCATGTATGATACCAAGCTTCAAGGTCTTAGGAAGTAATTTTATTTCGTTATGTGCTATGTTATCATTTGAGTAGTGGTTTGTTTTCTTGTTTAGAAAATAGGAAGTATATTGTTATGTAAGCTTTTTGCCTATGTAACGGGCTGAGATATGAGATTTCACCCATATCCATTGTACTTAAACGTTTTTGGTTAATATATTTACCAGGGTGCAGGATTACTCCCCTTTACCCAATGGAGAGGGACTGGAAGTGTAATGGGTTCGTATTAAAGGAAAATAAAAGGTCTGGGTCCTTAAGAAAAGACTACAATGACTAAATGCGAAAAATCCAACAAACTATAATGAGCATTCATGCAATTTTCTCGATATTAACCAAAAGAAAGTTGCGAGTGAAGAATCACCCGCTTCATGTACCAGGCCTCTGTGACATGAATATATATATATATATATATATATATATATATATATATATATATATATATATATATATATATATATATATATATATATATATATACAATATTTCAAAAAATAATTCAGAAATTGTTCGTTGATAACTTTTTAAAATAATCTCTAGCCACATGTACGTGCTACAATTAAAACATGTAAAAACACTACTTTTGCTAAGAAAAGAATAATAAATCTAGTAAAAATTGCATAACGAACAAAAAGTTGATTTAGACACATATAATAAACAAAAAGTTAAATCTCCTATGCTTCTCATGAGTAATGGTTTGGGCCGATGTTTTTGGTTTTTCGATGTTGGGAGTTCCGATCTACGTTTGATGTTTGGTTACTTTCTGCTTTCATATGCTTTCTTGTTGTCTTTTTCCCGGGGGTTTGTTTGGGGTTGCATCAGAAACACTCCGGAGTGAAAACCGGTGACTCGGCCTTCGTGAGTGGGGGTTTTTCTCTTGTCTTGGTTATCCGTAATTGGCAAGAGTTTTTTCATCTTTTTTGTAGCCCTCGCAGTTAAAGCCTCAGGAAGTTTGTAGAATACGTTGTTTTGTTTATTTCTAGTTATGTAATTGTTCTCTTTGGCTTCTAGCGCCTTGCTAGTACCCTTTTAGTTAACAATATTTTGCCTTAAAAAAAAATCCATAGACACCTGAACTATTTTCATGAAAATGCCGTTGAACCACCAACAGATCAAACAAGAACCACCTATAATCTAATTGACTGTCACCATAATCGTTTAATTTAGAAAAAAAAAAATAGTAAAAGACGAACGCACAAATGACTGTTACCTTTTTACCGTATCTGTTGATATATAAAAGATAAATAAATACGCGCATACAAATAATGCTACCGGATTTTGTCATAAACTATATAGAGTCGCTAGACGTCTAGTCAATCTAATCATTTGAAGAAACTTTTAAGAGTATGGGTTTTTATTTTGGCGAAAAAGAAGAAAAATGACAAATAAGGAATACAGGTTATTTGGAGTTGGCAGAGTAAAATCAACTAGTTATATTTTAGTGTTAAGAACTTAAGATCCATATAGATCTCATTATGTTTAATGGATCAAATCCTCACCTTCAATCCCACTTTCATCACACGACTCCAACTAAATTCATTTTTTTATCAAGACAATTTCGTCACGTATGAAGCCAAAAATTCCTACCCATTTCATTCTATGCCAAAAAGTTAGGGTCACGACTTTTACAAACGCACACATGAAACATGCAGTTGAAATTAATCATCAATTCAAGTTAAAAAACATTCAATGATTGTTGATTTCATCATAAATCTTCGTCATTAATCATAATTTTTGAAAATCAGGAATCAATTGTTGTTTATTTGTTTGATTTAAGGTTCGAAATTATTAATTAACAAACGATTAATTAGATTTGGATGATAATCATATTTTGGAGGACAAAAACAGGTTATGGATACGACGAAAATCATGTTGTTGCTATGTAATCTGAATTACATCATTGGACGTAATTGACCAAGTTTTAAACAAAACTCCTTAATTATAGATTTAGCTTTTTCAAAAAAAAAAAAAAAAAGAAAAAAAAAGAAAAAGAAAAAAAAAGGGAAATGCTAACGAAAGCCCTATGGGCTGTTGATAACAACAAATTTTCAAAGATTCTTCACATATTCAGAAACATGCTCCACATTTTTCGCTAGTATGACCAATGGGAAGAGTGAATTAAATTTGTATGTGCGAAATAATATGAAGTTGTTAGTGATTTTGGATGATTTTAAATGATTTCATTTGGACATTGTGAAATGTCTTAACATGAATTTCAGAAATTTGGTGTTAAAAACAATCCTAAAGGGTGCTGTTAGCAAAAACCAAAAAACAATACGTAGCTTATCTAATACAGTACTTCAAAATAATATAATATAACATATTATTTAACCTCTATAATATTTAGCTTCAATAATGTACTTTTGATCTAAAATCTGAAAACACAATATATTTGCGTTACTAAAGGTAAAATATGCTTAGGTATAAATTAGGGCTACTTATCTGAAAATGTATTTAACTTGCCAGTCCATGTAGTTCTATGCAACCTACATGTTTTATTTTTATTTTTATTTTTATTTTTTTTTTCTCTCAAATCCGTGTAACGTACTTTTGAATTCCGTCTATTCCAGTCAATGAGTGCACAGAACCGACGAAATTTAAAAGTAGGCTATAAAAAAAAAGAAAGAAAAAGAAAAAGAAAAAAAAAATTCAAAAAAAAGCTTCACAAAAATGCATAGCATAACAAGTTAAATGCATTTTTAGGTAATTAGCTTTATAAATTATAAGCGTTGAGCTTAATAATGAGTAATAAATACACTATTTCAAACATTTTTATTTGAATTATCCATTTTATTTATTACTCACTCCGTCCAAAAAATAATTGTCATCCGACCAAAAAAAATAAAAAATAAAAAATAAGAAATGTGCATTTATTACAGCTTTCTCTTTAATATTTTTTTAGCATAATTACAATTTTACCGCTAACTAATTAATTAAAGTATTCTTCTAAGTTTGTAATAATTTTAAACAAGGGTAATATGGTAAACTCGATCAAACTTTTCTATCTATATTTAGTAGTGGACAATTAATTTGAAACATCTAAAAAAAACGTGGACTATTAATTTGGGACGCAGGGAGTAGCTCTTTTTAGTTATTTTAGATGGAGGATCAAATACATGCGAGCTTTAGTGAGTGATACTATATGTATTTTTTTCGAGCTAAATTTCTGTAATGAAACTATTTAATTTTGAATTACCCATTTTATTTATTGGCTCTTTTTAGTTATTTTAAATGCAGGATCAAATACATGCGAGCTTTAGTGAGTGATAATATTTGTATTTTTCTGGCAGAATTGTGACCCTTTATCGACTCCATCTCAATGACGGATTTTCGATGGACTTATTTCCGGATTTTGCTACATCCACATAAAATCCCCACAAAAAACTCCCACTCGCTGACGTGTCAGCAGGTGATTGGTTTTTTGTGGGATCACTTTTTAGTGGGATGTGATCCCACAAAAAACCAATCACCTGCTGACACGTCAGCGAGTGGGAGTTTTTTGTGGGGATTTTATGTGATTAGTTATTACCCCCTTATTTCCGACGATTTTCTGACAGAATGCTTAGTGACAGACTTTTGACGGGAAAGTTACCAACATATTTCTGACACGTTTTCTCAGTCAATGTTTCCAATAGATTTCCGACGAATTGTAATTACCGACCATGAATTCCCTGACGACCTATTTCCGTCACATATATATTGGAAACAGCTGTTACCGACGGATTTTCGATGGAAAAATCTGTCGCTATTGACCTGTCATGTAGTAGTGTATAGGCAATTAACAATACTTAAATTTAAGCATTTTAAACTTAAATAATGCATACGCATACACTATAAGTAGCAAGATTAATTAGTTCAAAAAGTTAGCCAGACGTTAAAAATTACGTAACAAATGAAAATTTTGGCTAAAATGACCTCAAAATTACAATGAATCTAAAAATAACACATAAAACTAGCAGTCGAAGGACACCAATCATCCAAATCATATAACCCTACATATTTCAGCTTATGTTCTCATTTTAAAAATATGTTTCTTGGTCCCGAGTTCTAGGAGATACGTAAAAAATAATGATTTGTTCCACACCAAATATAAATTTATCGTGTAAACGGTGTCGACAATGAGACTGGAACAACCTAACATCGAAAGATTTCTAATGTTTTTAGAGTATTTATTAATATATAAACATGTTCAATTCATTGAATAACACTTCCTTGTATATCGTAACAAAAGTTTAACTACACTAAATCGTTAAAAATAACTCGAATGTATGTCTAATTTATATGTCTAGTTATACATATATAAGAACTTAACTTAACAATACTACGTGGATAAAAACGCTTAAGAACATACTGAATCATATATCCATTTGAGTATTATATCCTGATTTTATATATATCGTATGTGAAGCAAAAAGAGTATAAATGGCAATGTTGACTCGTTCACATGCCCACCCTGTCGATATAACGTGGAAGGCAGAACTTGTGCTTCAGACATAGCGGCCAAGTGAGCTACATGCCTACATGCCCACCATTTCGGCTAGATTTTCTTTGTCTCATATCCGGAATCATCAGAAAATCCCAAACTGGGCATGCTACCCCTCCTTTTGTATACATAATGGCAAAGATCCATTATATTCGCAATAAATTTACAAGAAGGATTTAAACTGGAATATGGACATATGGTTTATGGTCCTAATGGATCCAGTAACTAGCTATTGGCCATGGTTAGCACCATCTTTTTGTAAGATAAACCAAAAAAAAAAATAATGAAATGCAAGTTTGTAAAGGCAAAGTAATGAGAGAATCAGTTCCACATAAAATTGGTTTTCTATCACGTGTCTCATCAATTAACTACAAAAACTTTGAGTATTTATTCTCTGTGGTCATATGCATGCCAAAACAGAAATATTCTACAAAAAAGCTGATTATCAAAAAGCAGTCTTTCTTTTTCTTTGAAGGTTGATTTTAATATACTCTTTCATATCGTCCTAGTTCTAATTTAAGGTTTACTTTTATGATTATCACATCAAAACACGAGCTTTATCAATCTTTATTATATACCTAATTCTGGTATTTCTATGATTTGATTTCAAACTTCAATAACCTAGAACTAGTACTTAAGAATGAAACATTTTTTTTTTATATCTGAACAGTTTTCATTGTCGGAAAGATTTTGTAACAAACAAGATAGTGTCAAATTTGATAAAGTGCAGCATCTAGCCATCTTCTGTGAACTAAAATTTTATCTATAATTGCAGCCTGAATTGAAATTAACATTCACATATCAATACCATGGAACCATCGTCATGGCTACCGGAACTAGTAAGTCTCATTTAATTGTAACATGTAAGTTTGGTATTAATTTCTTATGTACTCCTGGTTTAATTTTTTTTGTTTGTTTGCTGAATCCGTATTCTAGGAAATGCAGGATCAAGGGTTCATAAATCAGTATCAGATGAACAAAGCTTATCATCCTCTAATGGACGACTTCAGTGTCGATTCATTTTCATCAGAAAGCTACACAGAAAACCCATCTTTTATTGATCAATCTTTTCAAACTCGTAAGGGAGTTGAAGAACAAGCTGATATTAAGCAGCCGACTAGTTACAAAAGGGCCAATAGTATTAACAAGAAATTTATTCCTATCGATCAAAAACCGAAACCAAAGCTTGTTTCTGATCCTCCCAACGCTTTCACTATATCTTTTGGAGATATAAAACCTAAAGACGAAATACTTTCTTTTGGTGATTCATATGGCTTCACAGGAGCTGGTAGCAAAAAGGTACCCGCAATGATTAGGAATCCGATTCAAGTTCAAGATCACGTGCTGGCCGAGAGGAAGAGAAGAGAAAAGTTGGCTCAGCGGTTTATTTCTTTGTCTTCCCTCCTTCCTGACCTGAAGAAGGTATTTCATAGCATGTACCCTAGAAACTGTTAAATTATCTGTTTATTAGTTTCGAAGGAGTTTTTGGGATAAGCATCTCCAGACACCTTTATTCAAAATCAAAAAGCTTATTTCACTCACAAACAGATAAATATAGTTTGGATAACAATGTCAGACAAGTTCAAAACCGCGTACATGTAGGAGATAATTAAACTATTTTAACAAGCTAGCAATCCCAAATATATGCAAAAAATATCGAATGCAATATAACTATTAATGATCGAGCTAACTCTGTCATGATAGATGGATAAGGCAACTGTATTAGAAGATGCAGCTAATTACATTCAAGAACTTCAAGGTCGAGTGAAGGAACTGGAGGGATTATCAGGCTTGAAGCGAAACAACATGCAAGAATCAGTTATATCTGCTAAGAGATCAAGGCTTAGTTGCAGTGATAATGATGGTTCTTCTAGTAATGAAACCAACTTTGAAGAGAGTAGTAGTCCGTCCACTCCCGAAATTGAAATTAGGACATCGGGATGCAGTCTACTAATCGAAATATATAGCCGAAAAAACTGCATATCACTAGTGAAAGTGCTAAGCGAGATGCAGACGCTTGGTTTATCTGTTATCAGTAGCAGCACCATGCCGTTTGCTGATACCTCTCTTCTTATCACCGTTGTTGCTCAGGTATATTCATAGACCCATAAATTAATAATCGCTTAAAATGGAAAGTCATTCCTAATTTGTTCCTTGAAAAAATGTACGAGTAACAAATATAAAGGCCATTTTATTTTGCAAATTCATTAGATCTATTCCGGTAAAAGTTGGATACATACACAAACATCGTTGATCTTAATCATGCTTTCTTGATTTGCGCAGAAGAGTGATGATTTTATTATGTCGTCAACAGATCTTGTGAAGCACCTACAACTAGCTATTTGAACTTTTCTCCGACGAGAACTTGTGCCAGACTACGTACACTTACAGGCTGATTGATACAATCTTTGATTTCAGTAGTGGTGTTTAACAGTTTGGGGTTTCAGGTTTTGACTCGAAAAACCCAAATCATATAATTTCAAAATGTTTTTTCATTTAATTCTATATATTTTTAGCACGATGTATTAACTTATAAAGCTTAAACAATGTCTACTACTCAAATATATAATGAAGAAATACATAAAAAAAAAAAAAAAGATTTATAGACTTATAAATATTCTATTTATAGTAGGAAAAAATCTTAATGGTTTCTTCTTATGTATACAAATATAAAAAAAATACATATATGCATATGAAATCAGTTTACTGTTCGGTTTATGTTTGGCCAAACCCAAGAATCGGATACTTAATTTGGTTCATTTTGGTTTTGAACCGAAAACCAGTTTATAAATTCGGTTCGGCTTTCAATTCGTATGATTAAATACCCAATTACTGTAAACACCCCTAGATTTCAGTATATGGATGAGGAAAAGCTTCAACCAACTCAGTACGTTAAAAAGTCCTTGATTCATTCTTCTCAATCCAGACAATGAACAAGAGTCCAAGAATGGTAGTTTAAATCGAAGTTCGATTACATGAGATTTCTTTTTTGTTGTTTCTGTATTTGCACAGTACATAACTTGATTCTCTTTTTTACTTCTGCAATATATAGCCTCGCTCTCTAATATTAATACGTAGTTTCAGATATTGGCAACGGTTTTACTTGCATCCTTTGAAATTTATAAATTATATCCATGTGATGTACTACGAAAGCACCCTTTGAAATTTTTGTACTTAATATGCTAGGGAGCATGGCATAGCTATAGCTAGGAAAAATAACAAACTCTGGGATCTGTTAATTGGTTTCATGTGTATGTCTACTCGATTAATTGGTCATTGGGATGATGTAACAGACATATGACATATCGATCACTTGGTTCAACCTTTTCGTAGGGATGAGCTAGGTTCTTCCAAATGGTTATTGGGTGTGCAATTTACGCAACATTACAACACGTCTATTGGTTAGGTTTTCAGTAGTACACATTCAAACAACTTAATCTTTTGTACATAAGAAAACAAAACTCCTTCGTACACGTAAACATAAGCGGATCTAGACCATGTGTAATGGTAGTCCCTCAATCGGTCGACCCCCCAAAAGGACGAGCTGAGTTCCAAGCAGTCCAAGCCATTACACCTCTCTTACGGGGGCACGTCGCATGCAAGAAAAAAAATGAGAAGTCTGTCACATATGCGACTGAGTTGTGGAGGATGTTTGTGTGGGTCAATGTTTTGTTTAATTTTTTTTGTGGGGTATATTTTTTGTACTATCCTCGGTCTCCTTGTTACGCTAAGGTAGTCATGAAGTTGTCATGGAAAGAGAAAGCTGATATAACTGTGGTATTGTTGGTATCTTGGTGGTTACCATTACACTTAGCGTAATCAACTAATTAACCACGTAAAATTAATTGTTGTATTTTTGTATTTTTTTACCCTTTTAATTAGTTTCTAAAATTTTGAATTATGTANTCTTTTCCCCGCGGCAGGTTTTAGAAGGAAGCTGGGTTATGGGTGAAGAGTGCAAATAGGAGCTTTAGTGAGGACTTTGCTTTCATGACTTCTTAGTGGTTTTTGACGAAGACTCTTGATTAGTCATTTGTACCCTATACTGATATTGTATTTCATTTCCATAGAACCTTTTGTAACCTTTTATAATCTTTGTATTCATTTGTATTATATAAGTTAATGCTTGTGTTTGTTCTGATTGACACCATGAATGTGACACTTTAGCCCTTGTCGGGTTGGGGTGTTACATATGACATATCACTTGGTTCAACCTTTTCGTAGGGATGAGCTAGGTTCTTCCAAATGGTTAATGGGTGTGCAATTTAAGCAACATTACAACACGTCAATTGGTTAGGTTTTCAGTAGTACACATTCAAACAACTTAATCTTTTGTACATAAGAAAACAAAACTCCTTCGTACACGTAAACATAAGCGGATCTAGACCATGTGTAATGGTAGTCCCTCAATCGGTCGACCCCCCAAAAGGACGAGCTGAGTTCCAAGCAGTCCAAGCCATTACACCTCTCTTACGGGGGCACGTCGCATGCAAGAAAAAAAATGAGAAGTCTGTCACATATGCGACTGAGTTGTGGAGGATGTTTGTGTGGGTCAATATTTTGTTTAATTTTTTTTGTGGGGTATATTTTTTGTACTATCCTCGGTCTCCTTGTTACGCTAAGGTAGTCATGAAGTTGTCATGGAAAGAGAAAGCTGATATAACTGTGGTATTGTTGGTATCTTGGTGGTTACCATTACACTTAGCGTAATCAACTAATTAACCACGTAAAATTAATTGTTGTATTTTTGTATTTTTTTACCCTTTTAATTAGTTTCTAAAATTTTGAATTATGTATCATGTATGCACCGCCCACTAACCATTATAAGTTCAGAAGCATGTACACACAAAACAAAACCTTGCTGAAATACTCTCACTTGATCCATATACTCTCATTTGATCCATTTAATATAAGAAAAAACATTTATTTTGTACACGGGAACAAGGATAAAATTAACACTCTGTTCCCAAGTATAAAACGGAAAGAAGAGAAATAGAGAAGGGAAATAATTAAGAGAGAAAATAATAAATTTGATTTTTAATCTTGTGTTCCTGAGTTGAAAAGAAAAGAAGGAAGATGTAAGAAAAAAAAGGCTTTAAAATCATTTTCACTTCATTTCATCTCAATTTGTGAAGAAGATTAGAAGAGTAATTTTAGTGTAATTTACTATCCTTTACTTTCATCTCTTCTCCTAAAAAATCCCAGGAACACAATTTTTTTTTTATTATCATCCCAAATCTTTCCCTTTTTTTCAAAAATAAAATCGCAAACAAAGCGTAAAAGTCAAGCAAGGAGCTTTGTAGAAGGATATTACATGGGGCAGAATTGATTGTTAGATTGACTACTAAACTATCTAATCCAATTATACAAAGTTTCTTAGACCTACTCAAAATCCAATTAATAATACTGAGAAAGAACAAAACTTTCTTACACCCTACGTACAACATATAAGGCATTACAACCACAAGCAATGCATGACATAGAAAAGGCTTCTATGTATTTTTAATACTGAGAAAGAACAAAACTTGAAATGAGTTGAAAAACTTAATCACTTATTTGTTAAGTGTTGCCTTGTAGAGGATATTTGATCAAAGGTTCTCAAGTGATGACATTTGCATATCAAGCTAACATTGTGCTTAAGAGACAAGCCTTAACAAACAGATTTACTCATGAAAGATATAACGGTTTTTCCGCACTCATGGATTGTTAATAGCCATAGATGTTGGGTCAGCTTAATGCCTTTCAGTTTTCAATAGGATTTGAACATAAAATAGCCAATGTGTAAAAAGATGCTGAAAAAGAATTTAGCATAAACTCCTTGATAGTTCTTGAAGACAAAGAGTCTCCACTTCAGAGCTGAGGCGGTTCAGCGACTGAAGCACAAGATCCAAAAGAAGAAGTTTAATTCTGTGATGATGGCAATGACTCACTGAACGATGTTTTATGTCCTTGCACTAAAAGAAACTGAGCAAAGATTCTCAAGTTTCTAGAAGGTCAAAGGCGTGAAAAGGACTTACTTTATACAAAGGAATAAAGCAAATCTTCTTGGAAATGACTATCTTACATAATTGGTAAGAAAGTACAAACAATGTCAACAAGTGTTCCCTAAAGTAAGACTTTACTTTGTATCTATTTAGCTGCATTTAATGTAATTTCATCCACCTATTAGATGCTCAACACGTGTAATATAGGAACTCCTTTGTAACCTTAATTCCTTGCTATAAAAAGGAATTTTTTTCATGGAGTAAATGTATATCTTGCAATTAATGTGAAACATATTCAAAAGCATTTACTTTTCAAATTGAACTACTTCCGCTGAAGTTTCAGCGAGTAAGTGTTAGTTCATACATACAACCAAAGCTAGGGTTTTGTGTTTAAGTCATAGAGGAGATCACAACAATTGTCATTCAACTAGGATTACTATTCCACAAGGAAGTCTTGTCAAATTCTTTGATTTACTGAAATAAGAATTTTAAACGTTGAAAATTATATTATATTATTTTCTTTAAATTGTCTTTACATATCTTTTATAAATGGTTTACACTATTTCATTCATTTGCATGGTAAGTGATTTAACTTGGTACTTAAGTTATACTCCCTTCGTCCCATATTAAGTGTCCACAATGGAATCTTTGTATGTCCCAAATTAAGTGTCCACTTGTACCTTTCAACCAATAAGATGAGACTTTAGTGGGTAAAATTAATATTTAATTGGTGGAGAGTTTAATTAGTGGAATCTCCTAAAACTTTGTGCATTATGAAAGTGGACACTTAATATGGGACGGAGGGAGTAATCATTTAATTAGGTACAACAATAGAACTCTTAAAACCAAAGTGGTTAGATTTAATTATTGATTTAAAATCATGTTTAATATGTTGTAATTTTCATTTCTTGCTCTTTGCTAGAGTTTTAATCATAAATTGCCATTCAAAAGCAAAGAAAAAAAAAGATACACAATCAACCTATGAGATCCTACCCAAATACTAAGGGTACGTTTGGTTTATAAAGGGGTTAGAATTTTCTATTTGAATTTGGTGTAAGTTATGGAGAGAGAAATTATATTTTTTCAATAGGTCTTATAATAAAATTAAAAAGTAAAAATATTATTTAATATTAAAAATATGTCTATATATGTGAGAAAGAAAGAGTGAAAGGGTAAAAAAATGTGTGTGTGAGAGAGAGAAAACCCACGAACTTGGTCATCTTTTTATTTTATGGGCTATGTTGTGTTTTTAAATCAAAACCCCTTAACCAAACAATCAAACTTATGACTCATGCCAAATCTCATGTTCAAAAGGAGGCAACCAAACACACCGTAAAAGTATTTCAATGTGGTTGTTCATAGTTCTCTGGAAATCTAGAGACAAAATTGTTGGACCCTTTGAAAGTCTAAATAAAGATATATTAAATGTAAGAGACACTTTCCATGACAAATTTAGGTGTTTAAACTGTTTAGCTTTAAGTAGGTAACTAGTCGATAAAACATGTAGTTTAGCAAAAACATTCAGGACATATTATCAACCTTTAATTCTTATTATTAAAGAATTATAAGGATTGTGCGGAATATAGTATCCTAAACTAATCCTAGTTGAATGATAAAATGTGGCGTTCTCCTCTTTTTCTTTAACATAAATCCGAGTTAATGTTAATTAGTTCTCCTCTTTTTCTTTAACATAAATCCGAGTTAATGTTAATTAAGTATGAAATTTAGTCTCTTTGAATGGTTGAGTTACTAGTTCAAAGAGGAGTAAATGCTCTTGATGATTAAGTAATTTTAATGCAATTACTCATTTGAAATATTCTCTTTTATAGTCATGCTCAAGGTGGATAACCGTTGGGTATTACATACATGTCAATCATCTAATAGTGTAGTACACTTACATCAAACAATTATATTCATCCAGTATATCTAATCATTCTTTAGGAAACAATGTTGAACTATTCTTACAATTATATCAACTCTTTTACTTTATTTGACTTTATTTGATAAGTGCTTTTCACTTCTCTTCTAAAAAAGTTTCCGCCTAAATATCTTTAGACACTCTCAGATTTCTCAAAGCATGTAGTTTCTGAATATTAATGTATATTGAGGAGAACAAAAGGAGTCAATAAATTATTGTCAGTAGTCACTCACTCTATCATCTTCTTCGTATTCAAAGACTCTACTTACTGAAACTGCATCAGTGAGTAGAGGTGAGTAGAGGGTCTTGACTTCATCGTCTCTAAAGGCGACTAATTTAGTACTTACTCCGTAACTATTTTACAAACTATTGTATGTTTAAATAATAGTTATAACTTATTGGGCACTAAATTTACACAACAAAAATGATTTTCATGGTTAAGAGAAATAAAATGACCTCATCTTTAACGATATGAAACTCCATTTTTTTACTTAAATGGATTTCTACTAGAGCTAATAAATCCCAACTTAATTGGATAGAATACTTTAAACAATATTTTTTAATGCTTTATGTTTGTAATTTTGTTTCTTAGGTCTTTGCTAGTTTCGTTAATATATATTATCGTATAACTCTTCCCCAACAACGGAATGCCATCCAACAAGATGAAATAAATATGTGACGATTAAAGTTAATATTGCATCTTTGGAGAATAGAAAAATAAGAGGGTCCCAACTCGAGTCATCTTAGATCTTAAAGGTGACATTCACTCAATTTGCTGCCCAGTTTGTGACGAATATCTAGAAACGGATCAAAGAGCACTTGTTTGTTTAAATACCTAGTTGCAAAAAATACATGGTTGGAGGTTCTCAAATGGTGGAATGTTAACAACATACAAATAAACAACCTCAGTGATGTTAATTTTCACCCTTGCTAATTACTCAGTTCTCTACACGTACAACACTATACCTCATTTGATATTGTTGTTGAGCCCACGTTATGGGTACTTTGGCGGTTCCGAAATGGTGTCATCTTTTAAGATTAAAATACAGAAGAAAGAACTTACTCTGAACGACATCAAACTTTACACCTTTACTTGGATTTACAATAGATATAGGAAATCCTCTCTTGATTGGTTTGAGTGGTCTAGTAACCCATAATGTAAACCCGTCACATGTACTTTGTAATTTTCCGTATCTTCTTGCTTTAGTTTCTAATATAATTTTCTTTCAAAAGAAAATATGTATATCGTTTAAAAAGTTGATGAACTAATCGAATCAATCTAGCCAAGTACCATTTGGTTGAACTACAGGAATCGTCAAGTAATCAACTTTTTGGGTTCAAATGTTGATAAACTAAATCTTGGGGGCCTTCCGGTTTATGTCATTGTGCATATTTTATTGAAAGTTTCCTTTAACGTGTTGAAAAGTATTAAATGTCATTAAATTAAACTCTAACTTCATGGGTAGCACATTGTGTGACCTACTATGCTACTACAAGTCAATATATATACATCAAATATTATCATATTTTATTAGATTTGAATTTACATAGAGGTGGAAGGCAAGCGAGCAACAAGCTGCGCCGCTAGCCCTTTTTGAATTGCAAAACCAATTCTCTTAAAAACGACATTTGTGGATCTAGGTGTTACAACATTACTATGCATAACACGTTGAACTCTGTTGAGGAGCTCCACTGCCTCAGGTGCAAGAAAACCAAAAGTATCAAACGCGAAAGGTATAAAAACATGCTGATTTTCAACACACGCTTTCTCATGTTTTGCCACTTTGTACGAGGCGGCTTTCAAACCAGCCTGTCCCACTGTAAATCCCCGGCTACTCAACCCCACAAGAGGAGAAACCCCGGTTAGATCCACACACGCATGTTTCCCTCCAACCCATCCAAAAACCAAAACGTCTGCCAGTCTGAGTGTGGATCTTCCATCCAACGGGTCAGTCAAAAAGTTCACATATTAAGCAACCATTTGACCAAGCTATGAAAGTGAAATGAGAATTAGTAGTATCAAATATTAAGCAACCATTTGACCAATATTATCCTACACTCCCACTATAAGCAAGTTGTCACTCTCTCTTATCCTAACTTCTTAATTATTGAACTCTATAGCTATCTAAGTAGAAACTCATAATGGCGACCCCTGTAACACATGAAAAGGGATGACCACGCGTTAAGTCCCATTACAGAGAGGGAAAGACCACGAGTGTAGCTGGTGAAGAGGGTGCAATAGGTGGAGGTCGCCACCAGGTGAATTTGAAGACACGATGGCGTACCTTGTGTGCAAGTGAGTTGTAAGGTATGGTGTGAGTGAAAAAATTTACTGACACAACTAGTTTTGCAACTATTGTATCAAATAGTCTTACAACTAACATGCTAATGAATCTATGTAAACTTATAAATTCTAAAATCTCAAACACATCATATATGATGTATTATTATAATCATAAATGTACAAACTCACGATATTGAACTAAAATGTTTTTATTTTTCCTTGCAAAATATTTGGTCCCGTATAAACTAAAACAGAAAAGGAGATTAGGAGAATGCAATGAATTTAATTGAAAAGAAATAAAATAACAAACTATGAAGAAATGGTAAGATATGAATGCTGAAAGAAAACAAAATCAAAAGGAAACAATGACAAAAACAAAAAAACAAAAGCAGAAAGAAAGTATGCATGGCATATTAGCAACGTCGATTGATTGATATGTATATAATACTGCATGCCAGGTCACTTGAATAAAAGGGGCATGTCTACCTTTATTTAAAAAAATACATTAGACAATTAAAAGCTGAATGCTCCACCTCCCTATGTTATACAGTAGTGGTTGATACTTAATTACATCACTTGACACTTGCTTATTTAATTTTAACTTAGGTTTTATTAAATTCAAATAGAATCTTATGGCTAGAAAGTACGTAACTAGCATGTCCAGATAACCTTTTATAAAAAGAAAAAACCGATCTCCCCTATTGGCCATTGGTGATTTTTTCTCAAACCCTAAATCGACTTTTACAAACCTGATTTTTAACCTTTTGTCATGCATCTATCTTGCTATAGATTATGATTAGCGTTCGTGTTTAATCTTAGGGGACGTTTGGTACGAGAGAATGATAAAGAATGGAAATGTCGAGAAAGAGAATAAACTTGAGAATACATAAGTTATTCTTTTGTTTGGTTCAAATAGGGAATGCACATAATGAATGGGCCAGAAAAATCATTCTCATGTTTGGTAGGATTTTCATGAGAATGAAAATAAATTTAGTCACCCCTGTTCTTTCAAACTACGAACCATCTTAATAATACATTCATCATATATAAACCATGTGCAAGTGTTTTAATTAATATATTCATCATATAACTCTTTTGTGTGTGCATAAATCTAACTTTGTTCTTAACTTTTAAAAAATATTGTCATCTTCCTAAAACTGAATAATTGAAGGTTCCTGAAAACTTGAAAAACTTGAAATCATAGAAACGTTTTGGAAAAGATCTGATAACATGAAATCAATCTCGAAATCTTCCTGAAAACTTGAAATCAATTGAAATCATATAAACGTTTTTGACAAGATCTGATAACATGAAATCAATCTCAAAATCTTCCTGAAAACTTTAAATCATAGAAACGTTTTGGACAAGATCTGATAACTTGAATCGATCAACAAATCAGTTTGAAATTGCCAGGTTTTGATCGAAAAAAATGGGGAACAAGAACAGGCGAGAGAATATATGGCTAGAGATCGGGAAGTTTTTTGTAATGCCATGTGCTTGTCACATGGTAGTTGGTATTTATACCAATGTTTTGAGGCATCTCTTGATTCTCACATAAAATGGACGGAGAATGGACCCCTTTTATTTTTACCATTCCACCCCTTTCTTTACTTTTTGTGAAAAATCATAAACCGAGAAAGAGAATAATATTTCGACGATTGTTTCCATTCTTCGACACAAACAAATAAAGGAGATGTTTCCCTTTCTCTTTCTCACCTTTCCTTTCCACCCTACCAAACATCCCCCTATAACTTGTCCTGATTCTTTGATTTGCTGAAGTTTAGTAGCTAAGGTTTCTAATCGTTTTTTAAGGGTTTCTTTTTCCATTCGTCTTTTAGGGTTTTACTTATTGTATTAATCGATCTATTAATTCCGGTGTTTTGATTACGTGTTGTTTGTGAGGAAGGATGATTTTATATTAATCTAAATCGACTTAATGTCGGGTTGGGTGTGATTTATTTGCTTGCTTGCTTGTTGTTTGGTGGTGTAATATATAAAACCTTTTCTAGGGTTTTTAGAACTCACGATATTGAACTAAAATGTTTTTATTTTTCCTTGCAAAATATTTGGTCCCGTATGAACTAAAACAGAAAAGGAGATTAGGAGAATGCAATGAATTTAATTGAAAAGAAATAAAATAACAAACTATGAAGAAATGGTAAGATATGAATGCTGAAAGAAAACAAAATCAAAAGGAAACAATGACAAAAACAAAAAAACAAAAGCAGAAAGAAAGTATGCATGGCATATTAGCAACGTCGATTGATTGATATGTATATAATACTGCATGCCAGGTCACTTGAATAAAAGGGGCATGTCTACCTTTATTTAAAAAAATACATTAGACAATTAAAAGCTGAATGCTCCACCTCCCTATGTTATACAGTAGTGGTTGATACTTAATTACATCACTTGACACTTGCTTATTTAATTTTAACTTAGGTTATTAAATTCAAATAGAATCTTATGGCTAGAAAGTACGTAACTAGCATGTCCAGATAACCTTTTATAAAAAGAAAAAACCGATCTCCCCTATTGGCCATTGGTGATTTTTTCTCAAACCCTAAATCGACTTTTACAAACCTGATTTTTAACCTTTTGTCATGCATCTATCTTGCTATAGATTATGATTAGCATTCGTGTTTAATCCTATAACTTGTCCTGATTCTTTGATTTGCTGAAGTTTAGTAGCTAAGGTTTCTAATCGTTTTTTAAGGGTTTCTTTTTCCATTCGTCTTTTAGGGTTTTACTTATTGTATTAATCGATCTATTAATTCCGGTGTTTTGATTACGTGTTGTTTGTGAGGAAGGATGGTTTTATATTAATCTAAATCGACTTAATGTCGGTTTGGGTGTGATTTATTTGCTTGCTTGCTTGTTGTTTGGTGGTGTAATATATAAAACCTTTTCTAGGGTTTTTGATCTTTTTTGTTTGTGACGTGAATCTGGGAACCGTGTGCTACCCTGTATTATCTTGCTGGTTAATGGAAGTTGGTCATTTGTTTTGGTGACAAATATTGTAGAGGTTTGTTGGCTGATCGTTTTTGGCTTGATTTGTGTTTGATCTATATGCATTGATTACGGAGAAGGACCTGGGTCCAAAAGGGAGAGGGAGAGGGAGAGGTAAGGTGTAAAGGAAAAACAAAGTACGTTGGCTGATGATTCAGCAAATAGTGCTAGGGAAAACGTGGCTACTGTTCAATTTAATGCTGCTGGAACTGAACCTTTTCCATCTTTGTTTGATGTATATGGAGTCCTAATATTTCTTCGTTGGTTGGTAAAATTGATGATATTAAAAAGCAAATTTTAAAGGGAAAATTTATGTTATTGGGTGATGATGGTCTACCATTAAAACCTACTAATGTTGAGTCATTTGGTGGAGATAATGCTAAGATGAACGTGTCTAAAGAGCCTAGTCTTGGCCTTGTGAATGACCAGGCTACTCAAAATAATGATGTTAGCGTTAATGAAGCTATGAATGAAGATACTATGCAAGTTTATACTGTTTTGGATCCTATTAATCCGAGCAGTATCGATATCTCTAGCTCGTATGCAACCAATCTTAATCTTTGTTTGAACTTGTCTTTAGTTGGTTTTTGTGAGACTTCTACAAAAAAAGTTAACTTTCATTTTATTGAAACCAATGATACCATCAATGATGCTGATTTTATCTTTCCCAAATCGTCGGTTGAGGAGGTTAACAACAGATGTGCACACATCAAGTTCCCAAAAAATACCCATTTTGCTCTTGTATGCTAATTTGCTTAAAATTTACCCGTTAACCTTAATACTCCCTGTGATATGAGAACAACATAAATCCATTTGGAATGATTTGATCTTACCAATACTTTACTACACTTGAAAATGTATACTTTTATCTTGTGTTTTAGTTTAAAAGTCGGTATTACGAGTCTTATAGATTTAAAGCTTTTGAAACACATCAGATTTCTTAAATGGCGAGTTGCATGAGGAAGTCTGCGTTGAACAATCACATGGATTCGAAAAGGAAAATCAAAAGAACAAGGTGTACAAGCTAAAAAAAGGCATTATATGAGTTGAAGCAGGCGCCGAGAGCTTGGTTTAGTAGAATAGACAATTTTTTCCAAGAAATGGATTTGAAAGAGTATGAATAAGCCAACTTTATACGTGCAAAAAGAAGGTATGAACGAACTTGTTATAGTAAGTTTATATGCTGATGATAAGATACATACAGTTTCATCTCTCGTTCTTATATCAAAGTTCAAAGATTCAATGATGAATATGTTTGACATGACCGGTCTTAGAAAGCTTAAATATTTCTAGGATTTGAAGATTGTTCAAAAAAAGACCGGAATTTTCATGTCGCAAAAGAATTATATTGAAGATACCTTGAAAAAGTTTAATATGTCAAGTTGCAAGATGGCGTACATTCCTATGAACCTCGATGAAAAATTCAGTGTGAATGATGAAACAGAAAAGGCGAATACAATCATGTATAAAATTCTAAATGGGCGACTTATTTATTTGACCCACTCACATCCAGATATTAGTTATGCAGTGGGAGTTGTATCACAGTTTATGCATAAACTGATCAAACATCACTTAGGAGTAGCTCGAAGAATCTTACGTTATCTTGGGGAAGCAAAGAGTATGAATATGGTGCCATAAAGATGAGAAGTTCTGCTTGAAAGGGTACACTAATAGTGATTGGGCAGGTTTAATTATCGACATGAGAAGCACTTCGGGTCATTGTTTTCTTATTGGTACAACCGCAATGATTTAGTCGTTGATATGGACTATAATATCTTCTTGTTTTCAGCTTAGTGGGTCAAGTAGTTGAGTATTTTTAGCATTCTTTAGTTTACTTTTATGTTATATTTTGGCCTATTTAAAAAGTCTTGCTTATGCTAATAAAGATCATCTGTTGCAACCCTTTTGATGCACTTAGATCTGTTGAAAATGATGACATTTTGGGTGCAAGTGAGGGTAGTTCCATGAGGGCTGAAACTGATGTAGATGAGGGTAAAAAGGTTGATGCGAAGCCTATTCAGATCTTGACAAGTACGCCTAATGATGTTACACTTGTGAATGAGGTACAATTGGCACATGAGGAACCAACGTCTAATGTGGCTGGTAGGGATGACGAGGATAATAATAATGAAGTGGAAGAGGTTTATAATGAAACATCGGGTTTCATGGCATCCAAGAGTGGAGGTGGAATCGGGAGGAAGAGCCTATATGAACGTTGGAAAGATGATTATGATTATAACCTGTATGATGAAGATGACTGCGAACATTTGACTGATGAGCAATTAGCTATTTGTGATGCCTTTGATATTAAGGTTCGTTGTCATACTAGATGTTTGTAGTTTGATAGACTAGTTTTTCATTAGTTTGGTTTGTCATACTTATAATAGGTTTGGTTTGAAGCACAATTGGTGTGTTTGCCTTCCCGTCTTTGTAACAGGCTGAGATATAGAATTCACCCACATCATATGTACTCATATGTTTTTTTGGTGTAATAAAATTTACATTGAAACACCTTTTAACCAAAAAAAAGATCATATGTTTATCAACAATATCAACTTGTTTACACCATTGTTTACATTAAATTATTCCAACTTAAAAGGTTTACGAGTTGACCTGTTCATCACCAACTCAACTCAAACCGACCCATTTATTTAACAGATTTTTACACATACACTATCCTTTAACCGAACCAATTTATTTTCGTGTCTATTGTCGGGCGTGTTTCGTGTTATTAATCTTTAAAAGTATTAACTACTGAAAATGGTTGACTTGTGTTAGCAGCATCAAACGTGGCACTGTTTAAATTATTGTGGCATTGTCTTATTTAACATTGTTGTAAACCTTTTCTATTTAAATTTCTTACAAAACTTAATCAATTCTTTTCCATTTAACACTTTTTTTTTAACCATTCATCTAACACTTCAACCGACTTATAACAACCAAAGACAGTGTTAGATATAACTATTTAAATATAAAATTTTTGTGTTTAATTTGCAATAATCGAATACTTGTCTACCCCAGTGTTCTAAAAGGCGCGTTAAGGCGCCGCAAAGGCGTTGCCAAGGCGCGAGGCGTGGTCTCACCGTCACAAAATGGACCTTAATGGCTGATTTAGGCGTTGCGCAAAAAGACGTGAAATAAGGCGAGAAAAGGCGCGCCTTTTGATAAGGCTTGGCACCACTTTTTGAACCAGTTTATTTTTTATTTTACCTTTTTATTTATTTCTTTTACTTATTTATTTTTTGAACTAGTATTTGAAATTTGGGCTATTTTGTATATGGGCCTAGTAATTATATATTAAGTAGTAATCTAAATGTCTAATATAGTACGAGTAATATGATTTAAAATTATAAATACATAAATCTATAAATATTTTTTTTGCCGCTTCAGTGACGCCTTAAGGAACGCAAAGGCTCCGCCATGACGCGTAAGGCTTGAGGCGCGGCCATGCCGCCATGCCACGCCTCACGCCTTTTATAACATTGGTCTTTTTTTTTGTACGGCAATTGTGGCTACATGGCTCCTAGCCCAGAAGGTGTAGCGAGCCCACACAACCAGGTTGGATCCAGCCCAGAAGACAATGACACCCTTTCCTTTACGCACGCGGGAGGAAACCTCTATCGCCCTAGACAAGACTCGAACTTGAGAGTTGAGACCTTGCTTAGGAGGGTAAAACCTCCATATATACCACTAGACCAATTATTGGTAAGGGTATGTGGAACTTATAAAACTATTATTGACCAAATGACCAGTCTGTAGTTTGTCCCACATTATTCAACTTGTTCATTCATGAAATTGCAAAACGTTGAGGGTATGTACAAATTAAAATGTCGTTATAATCAGGTTATAATTAATTTCCATATCAATCTAGAATGTGTGGTCCGAGAATATCTGTAGATCGTTATACATAAATTGCTTCTAGACATAGAAGGTTCAAATGCATTAGTGACGTCATATTATTTAGTAAGTAACTGATTTTTATATCTTTTTTGTAGGATTTTACAAGCACCTACACGTAAATTTTTAAAACAGATATAAAAACTGCGTTCGGAATTTTACACACTTTGTCACCAATTTTTTCATAGCTCAGCGTATACCTGTCACCTTTTAGGCCAAACAAGAAAGGACATAATTAATTTGTCTTTGACGTTGATGATAATCCACGTTAGTATCTATCAAGATTATATTGGAAAAAAGAACATCTAGATAAATTTCGATAGTTAATGACATTTACAATAATATTGATGTAACGCCGAAAAGAAACACACGCTACACTCTACACCCATTTTCTGGACATCACTTGAATCCTCACGAATCGCAAACATAAGATAAATGAAGTAGATGAGTAAGCCGATAAAGATTAGGTGGCTTAGAGTAGACAATGATGTCTTTCATTGTGTTTCTATGCAAGAGGTCATGTGATATAATCGGAAATGTAACATATTGTTTATACAACTCCTAACTTCTACAACCAACACTTTTGTACTATTTGAATTTTTATACATTTAATAATTTGTTTTGGCTTATTTTTGAGTCAAAGTATTATATCTTTTTATATGCTTAGCTCAAGTTCATTTATTTATTTGTCACTATCTAATGCATTAAATTAAGTATTTTAAATTTTGGAGTCAAAAACTGTTTTAATTTAGGTATAAACCTATCTGATTGTTTTTTTCTAACAACTTACAAAGGTTATTCTCATTTTTACACTATAACGTTTTAATTACGGTAGGAACCAAAACCATATTATAAACGTAGATAACATTTGATACAAATCAGTTGTTTACATAAAAGAATTTAATTATGGCCTAAGTAAAAGAAACCCTAAAAAGAAACTCTGGCGATTTTTCTTACCCTCTCCTCTCCTTCATCGCTTTTTACTTAATTCCAGCGGATGATCTTGGGATTATAGTGAAATCGATCTGTAAGGGTTCTTAAAATCGTTTTTTCTGGTCGGTGTAATCCCTATCTAATCTTCATCGAATCAATTCTTTAACTATTATGTCGATTAATATGGGAGTTGGTTTTCTGTTCGTGGGTAGAGAGTGATGATTAACAAAGGTTTCTTGAATTCCAAGGTTGCAACTAATGTGGCTAAGCACAGTGGGAATATGAATATGGATGTTGATGGTTTGGCTGCTCAGAAGGTTGTTAGGGATAACCCTAACTCAGATCTTGTACATGATGGTAACGTGGGTACTGATGGTATTGAAGATGGTAACGCCGGTGTTACTAGGGAGGATAGTTCACATAATATGCCTAAGCTCTCTTATGCTTCGATGTTTAAAACTAAGAATGCTTTCAAATCAGTGAACATATGTGAGCTCCGTAATGAGGAGCGAGTGGAAGGGGCTCATGTCACAATTCCTTTAAATGAGATTGAGAATGTTTCAGCTAGGTTTGCTAATACTCTTTATGGGTATTTTATTGAGAAACAGCTTGCTTTTCCTATAGTGGAGAATTATGTTAAGAATACATGGGCAAAGTTTGGGATGGAACGTGTGATGTTGAATAATGGATTCTTTTTGTTTCAATTCTCTACTAAGGATGGTATGGATAAAGTGTTAGAGTCGGGGCCGTGGTTGATTCGTTCGATTCCCATTTTCCTAAACATTTGGTCCCCTAATACTACGCTTGCTAAGGAGGAAGTTACTTCAGCACCCATATGGTTGAAATTACATAATGTTCCAATTGTTGCTTATACGGAGGTTGGATTAAGTTTGATTACGACTCAAATTGGTAAGCCTATTATGTTGGATTCATATACTAGTTCTATGTGTGTTAAGTCTTGGGGTCAGAATTAATATGCTCGTGCTCTTGTTGAAGTATCATCTCTTGACGCGTTAATGGATCATGTGGTTGTGGCTATTCCATTTTCGAATGGTATAGGTCATTCGTTGGTGCGCGTTGATATTGAATATGAATGGAAGCCGCCTCGTTGTGCTTCATGCAAAATCTTTGACCATATTGATGCGCATGCCCTAAGAATGTTAAACAACATAGTGTTCAGACTAATGTTGATGAGGAAGGATTTGTAGAAGCTACTAAACGTAAAGGTAAGGGTAAAGAGCCAACTCATGAGAAGGTTATTGATAGAGTTCGATTTTCGAAACCTAGGGTTACATTGAATTATCGTTGGCAGCCAATTTCGAAAAAGAAAGTGGGAACTGATGGAGCGTCGTCTTCAAAAGGTAATGGTACTAACAAGGTACCCTCTGGTCCTCAGGAATTTTTTAAGGATAAATTATTGGATAATCAAGCTAAAAGTGATGTTCATAAGAATGCTAGTGGCCCTAATGTGCATGCTGCTCAAGAACAACCGGTTAATCAAGCAAAGAGTGATGTGCATACTCCTAACAAGTATATTCATGATGATTTAAGTGATATCATCACTAAGAACCCATTTGGTGCTCTTAGTGATGAGGTGACCAGTTCTCAATTGGGGCCTGAGGTTGGGGCATCGCAAGGGGAGCAAAGCGGGCATGTAATGGAGATTGATAGTGACAATGAGGTTGCTGAGTCTATTGAGTTTGGAAAACCAAGTACCCCTATTGTCGATAAAATTGAAAAGCTTGAAAAGCTTATTATTGATGGGAAAGGAACGCTTGTGGATGATAATGGGAAACCCGTTCCGGTGGTTGATGGTCTAAAGAAGGGAAACCCATTCTCTAAGGTGGGTGATGTGGTTGTCTCTGATAGTGATGATGAGGTTTTTGAGCCAAACGATCCTATGAATAATTACTTGTCATCAGCAGGAGGACATAACGAGCTTGAAGGTTATTTGTCTGATGATTATGCTGCTCAGGTCCTTGACTTACCTGGGCAATTGGAGGAATTTAACAAGCTATTCGACTTTCAAGTTCAAGGCAGTCCGAGGAAATAATCTGTTATGTGGATGTGTCTAAGTGTCTTACATGTTTTTTCTTTTATGGTTGTTCTAGTTGTTGGTAGCTAGTTGTTCATTTATGGCATGTCGTAAATGATCTAGTGGTTGTTCAAGCGGTTGCTTGAGGTTAATGTGGTATTTCAGGCACTTTTCATTGTACTTTAAACGTTTTTTGGTTAATATATTTTGCTAGGGTGGAGATCCCTTTACCCAAAAAAAAGAATTTAATTATGGCCCAACTCCATTCATTCACAGCAACTTGATGAGTAATAATACATCTAATTGATAAACACAAATTAAGTATTAATTAAGATACACATGCTTACGATATTAAAAACTCAGAACATTACTTCATAACTTAATGATACATACGTGAACAAACGATATTGATACAAATGTACATCTTTGAAACACATTACATTGATACAAAATATGAAAATATGTGTATCAACGTAATCTCCGACATGGCAGCGGAGGCCGAAGCCACATGGCGGCAGGACAACGACGGCCTACTAAGAACTTGCTATCCACTGATGTGTTGTGCGGGACCATCTCCGGCAAGTTAAGGACGTTAGAAACCGATCCTCTTAAGAATAAGAGTAGTGATACATCCACAAAAGATTTACAAAAATAAATCCACAAAAGAGTTGTGTTATGTGTTGATTGGTGGAGCAAAGAAAAGAGAGGGAAAATATATTCAAACACACCAATCAACACATGACACATTTCTTTTATGGTTTTCTTTTTGTAAATTTTTTGTGGATGTAGCACTACTCTAAGAATAAATACCTTAAATTAATGTTGAATAAAAACTTTGAACATGCAAATTGTTTGGAAGAAATTTCCTGGATTAAAACTTTTGGTGAAGGTTGGCAGTTATTAAAAAAAAGTGATAGAGATAGACGGGGTAAAGGGAACTAAAGGATAGGAAATTGGATCAATTACATAATTACCCTTTAGTATCATTAATCATCGAGTAACTAGCTGAAGAGTACATAAATCACTTGGAGCATGGCAAGAAGACCTGAAACAAGAAAACATAGTTTAGCTTTCTCTACAGCGTAGAGGGATTTCCATGTCTACGTCGTCGAAGCTACGCCTATCATTTATTTATTTTTTGTCTTAGGTTTCTCTGCGATGTAGAGGCATTTGTCTCTATGTGACGGAGGCACAAGGTTGGCGCGCGAAGAGGAGGTTTTGGGGTTGGTTCGGTGGTTTGCACCACCTAACGAAACACACCCTCCTCTTTTTGTTTGTAAGTGTGTGTGTGGGTGTATTGTAGGGTATGTTTGTATAAAATGAGATATTTTTACTCTTTTTGTTAGTTGGTAACTACTACGCCTCTATAGGAGATGGTAAGAGGGTGTGTTAAAAAACTGATGTAACACTAAGATAGATGTATGATGATGTCGGGTTACCATTACACCGATTATAACATCCTTCCTCAAGGAACGGAAAACACGCACGGAACATGCATGATTATAATGGCAAAATGAAGAATCAAATTCCACGAAGAATTGCCTTTTGTGTCACGTGTATCAGCTGATAAGTAATTATTATACAACTATCCATCACTAACAACATAAACTTCCAAGTAATTATTCTCTGTGGTCATATTGCCAAAGCAGAAATATTCCACGAAAAAGCTGATTACTAAATAGTACTGTAGTCTTTCTTTTTCATAAAAGGTTGTTTTTATATAGTCTCTCTTTATCATCACAGCTCTTATTGAAGGTTCATTTTCATAATCATTACATCAAATCATGGCAGAATAACTCATTATATACCCTAATCTGGGTGTCTCTTTGCTTTCATTCCAAACTTGAATGAAACATATTTATCACTTTTGCTGAAAGAGTTTATGCCTGCAAAAGCTTCTGTAAACAAGAGTGTCAATTTTGACATTGCAAACTTGTGAAAAATTCTGTAAGAAGTACTATATCTTTAAAGTTGATCTTAAGTAAAGTGTGCATCTGGCAAACATTCTATCTATATTATCAGTCTAACTAAAATTAACATTCTCATTATAAGGCCATGGATATGCCGTCAGCTTGGCTACCAGAACTGGTAAGTATAATATAGTAATCGCTCGTAAGTTTCGCACTGATAGTATATGTACTCTTGGTTTATTTATGTGCTAATATTTTTGTTTGTTGAATTCATATTCTAGGAAATGCAGGAACAAGGGTTCATAAATCAGTATCAGATGAACAAACCTTATCATCCTCTAATGGATGACTTCAGTGTTGATTCGTTTTCCTCAGAAAGCTACACAGAAAACCCATCTTTTATCGATCAATCTTTTCAAACTCGTAAGGGAGTTGAAGAACAAGCTGATATTAAGCAGCCGTCTAGCTACAAAAAGGCCAATAGTATCAACAATAAATTTACTCCAATCAATCAAATACCGAAACCAAAGCGTGTTTCTGATCCTCCTAACACTTTCACTATATCTTTTGGAGATATAAAACC
>LBNU01032970.1:95489-118994 GCA_014162995.1 Artemisia annua
TTATGATTACTTCGGAATTTTTTTTTTTCGAGATTTTTTTTTTTTTTAAGTTTCGCCCAGAAAGACATATGATTCGTAAAACATATATGATTCGAAAAATCATATATGATTCGATTCTTAGCGAATCATATATGATTCTTTACGATTCATAATATGATTGCGTAAGAATCATATATGATTTGTTAAAATGCGAAATCATCTAGATGATTCTTACGAATCATAATATGATTTTGCTGGCGCGGAAGAAAACATAATTCATCGAAAAAAAAAGTTCGGATCGGAAGGTTTTATATAACAATGCTCAGTGTCTTGATAGAAAGATAATTAATTCTACGTCGCGAGGTATTTTTTTTGTAGCTTGACGACTTTACGGTTTGCGAAATATTTAAGTTTTAAAAAAAGGTGGAAGTTATTTTTTATATTTTATAAATAAAAATGAGTGGCTAAGATTGCGTTGATGGGTTCTGATGGTAAAGTGTTTCTATAAAGAACTTTTTGGCATGTACAATAAGAATGGCAAGCGACCAGTAGGCCTGATAAATCATATACCTATATGTAAATCCAAAAATGCGGACGGATTTGATTTCTTTGCCTGAAAGTAGGGTTCAACATTATACCTGAGTCAACAATGGGATAAGAAAGAGTGGATCAGCAAACGGCATGGTGCTGTAACTGCGCGCATAACAGTAACCCAAGCCTCTGCATCCTTCACTCAACACTTCATCATTAGTGCATGGGCAGTTTTTGGGCTATACGATTTCGATTCCATACAGGATCCAGACCATTAACTTCAGATTTCTGGCTTATTGGACTGCTAACTCTCTTCCAGTTGCCTGTGTCTAGAGAATGAAACCAATCAGTCGTCACCTACACGGGCTTAACCTTGGATCTCTTTGCAGATATAACTGATCTTGCATGTTCTTTCGTCAAGGCCTGATAATTCTCGAGTTCCTTCACTCGACCTTGATTTTGATGTTGAATTAGCTGCCTTTTGAATACAGCTGCCTTATCCATCTACACCAAGATAGTTAGCTAGACACTTGAGTATGTTCATGAACTAATTTTTGTTGTACGTATGTGATCTATAAGAACAATTCAGAAGGTGTATGCGGGATCGTGTTATTGAATCGATCTAGCTTAACTATCTGCTGATAGGATGGAAAAGGGCAACTGTATTACGAAGATGCAGCTAATTACATTCAAGAAACTCAAGTCGAGGTGAAGAATCTCTTTAGAATTATCAGGCCTTGAAGCGAGAAGAACATGCAAGATCATTATATCTATGCAATAGAGAATCATAGGCTATGTGTTAGTGACGGGATGGATGGTTCTTTCCTCTGAATCTCAGCTATGATACTTGGTAAGAGTAGCTTAGCAGCCATCATAAATCCAGGATAATTGAGTTAAGATCTCTGGGTTTCGCTGTGGAGTGCTAATCGAAACGGTCTATAGCCACAAAACTGCCATCCACCTAATGAAAGTGTTCGAGTGAGAGCAGAGTGGGGGGTGGGGTGTGGGTGGGGGGGGGGGGTGGGCGGGGGGGGGTGGCTGGTTATTGTTTACCAGTAGCAGCACCATGGCGTTTGCTGTATGACCACTCTTCTTAATCACCATTGTTGCTCAGTATAATGTTGAAACACCTACTTTCAGCAAAGAAATCAAAATGGTTCTCGCATTTTTAGATGTACATAGTTAGGTACTTAATGTTTATCGCCTACTTAGCGTCTCGCTTGCCATTCTTATCTGTACATTGCCAAAAGTTCTTTATTAGGAAATCACTTTTGAGCCATAGAACCCATCAACGCAATCTTAGCATCACTCATTTTTATTTATCAAATAAAAAAAAATAACTTCCACCTTTTTTAAAAACTTAAATATTTCGCAAACCGTAATCTGCAAGTAGCAAAAAAAATACCCATCGGAAGAGATTAGAATGTATCTTTCATAAGACATGCATTGTTATGCATGACTTTCGATCAATTTTTTTCGTTGACTTATTTTTTATCGCCCAGGGAAAATCATATGATGATGTAAGACATCATATATGATCGCTTTTAACAGATCAATATATGGATTTCTTACGAGATGCATATTGTTGTAAGATCCATATATGATCGTAAGAATCGATATCATATATATTTTTTACGATCATATATGATTTTTAGAATCAGAGGATGATTCTTTTTCTGGCGGAAATTAACAAAAAAAAAAAAAATCGTCGAAAAAAAAAATTCGTCGAAAGTATAAACAGTGCATATTATAGAACAGAGCATCTTTATTCTCGTGCGCGATGTATTTTTTTTGTAGTGAAGATTTACCGTTTGCATAGATATGTTGTTTTGAAAAAGGTGGAAGAATATAACATGGGTGGCTACTGATTGGTTAGATAAGTTCTATGACTGTATGGGTTTTCATGATCTCAAACGTTTATTGTCATTGTTTTTTTTTTATTAATAATTTTCTCAAGCTTGTTGTTTGAGTCTTAAAAAAATTTCACCCTTCAAAAATAAAACATTTTCGGACCCTAAATCTTAACTTCGCTAATTTTGTTCTTTATAAAATGCAAGGAAATATAAATGAAATGTCTCATTCAACGTAGACGGTGTAAATAAGCAGTGTTCTCAATCATTTTTTTTGTTGAATTTGTGCAAAGATGTGATGATTTCATTATTCATCAACAGTCTTCGTGAAAGAACCGTAAAATAGTTATTTGAACTTCTGCATACGAAGAACTCGTGCCAAGACTAAAGGCATTACTGACAGATCATTGAGTAACTCACTCGAACAATCACCGTCGTAGCCCTATAATGTGGCAGTATTTTCAAGTACTCCAGACAAAGCACGGAGTTTTAAGAGGAGAGTAGATTTAAAGTCAAAGTTAGAATTCATAATAGTACTCTGTCTGTATTTTGCACCATATATACTTGGAGTTCCTTCTATATTACTGCATTAGCCTCCTCTAATCGTAATACATAATTTCAGATTCTGCAAGGGATTTTCACTTGTGCTTTCTTTTTCTGTGTATTATGAAAATCATTATTACTTAATTAAGTCTTGAGGATGTATCATGAATTAAAGACCCTTTGGAAATTTTTGGTATATTATTATTGCTAGAAAGCAGATGTAGAATCACACAAGCAGATTAGAAAACTTTTAACTCCGGTACCGCGGATAGTCGTTTTGAAGATGTTTTTTGTATCCCCTAATTGACAATGAAGATACAGATTACAACATCCGATATAATAAATGATAAATAATAAATTTAGAATTCAGTGAGATTGAACATACACATTAGGCTAGACGCCGTAGACTAGACTAACTTTCCGTCGAGCCATGCCATGTGACCGATTTCCAAATCGTCGACCTTTGTGAGTGTTAGTGCACAAATATCGTGAGTAGATTGAGAAACAACAATTAGCGTTTTTTTGACCGATTTTAAATCTCCATCTGAATATAATTTTTTTTTTTTTTTTTTTTTTTTTTTTTTTTTAAAAAAAAACTCTTACTTTTTACATCCTATAATACAACTCAAACCACTTCTAACAACAATTTCAAACCACATTTCTCTCAATACCTTTAAACACTTTTAATCTATGTCTTACCGAGCATCTTATTTGGTCTTCATCTTCCGACGTGATAGAAGAGTTATTAATGAGTTTCGGAGCTTCGCTTGGAAGCTTATATAAGCACACAACCAAAATTTTACCACGAATGATTACATACATTAGGGATCTTCGGTGCTCATATATCATTTAGTGCGGCATACTTCTCGAAAATCCGCAGTTCGACGAAAAACATCTATGTCGGCAGGTTCTGAATGGAGCCGATACAGCTATCACACAACTGTCAAGAGGTAACCGGTTTCATTCTCCTTTATTTTCAACAAACTTCACTGATTTGTAGGGCGATAAACCTGGTATATCTCCTCTGTATATAACAGTGCATATCTATAGAAAGATCATTTAATTCTCGTCGCGATGGTATTTTTTTTGTAGCTTGAAGATTTACCGTTTGCAAGATATGTTGTTTTGAAAAAAAAGGTGGAAAATATAAATGGGTGGCTATGATTGGTTGATAAGTTCTATGACATGTATGGGTTCTTCATGGATCTCAACTCTATTGTACATTGTTTTTTTTTTAATTTTCTCAAGCTTGTTGCTTGAGTCTTAAAAAAATTTCACCCTTCAAAAAATAAAACAATTTTCGACCTAAATCTTAATTCCTAATTTTGTTTCTTTATAAAATGCAAGAAATATAAATGAAATTGTCTCATTCAACGTAAACGGTGTAAATAAGCAGTGTTCTCAATCATTTTTTTTTTTGAATTTGTGCAGAAGAGTGATGATTTCATTATGTCATCAACAGATCTTGTGAAGAACCTAAAACTAGTTATTTGAACTTCTGCCAGACGAAGAACTCGTGCCAAACTAAAGGATTATACGATCTTTGATAACTCATCGAACAACTCACCGTCGTAGCCTATGAATGTGGACAGTATTTTCAAGTACTCCAGACAAAGCACGAGGGTCCCAAGGAGAGTAGATTAAATCAAAGTTCGAATTCATAATATATCTTCTGTATTTGCACAGTATATAACTTGAGTTCCTTCTATATTACTGCATTAGCCTCCTCTAATCGTAATACATAATTTCAGATTCTGGCAAGGGTTTTCACTGTTGCTTCTTTTTCTGTGGTATTATGAAAATCACGTTTATTAATTAAGTCTTGAGATGTATCATGAAATTAAAGCACCCTTTGAAATTTTTGTTATTATTATGCTAGAAAGCATGACTTAGAATCACACAAGCTAGATTTAGAAAACTTTTAACTCGGTACCGCGGTTAGTCGTTTGAAGATGTTTATTTGTATCCCTAATTGACAATGAAGATGGACAGATTACAACATCCGATATATATAATGATAAATAATAAATTTAATGAATTAGTGATTGAACATACACATTAGGCTAGACGCAGTGGACTGATAATTATCGGTCGAGCATGCCATGTGACCGATTTCCAAATCGGTCGACTCCTTTGTGGAGTGTTGTGCAAAAATATCGGTCGAGTAGATTGAGAAACAACAATTAGTCGTTTTTTTGACCGATTTTAAATCCTACCATCTGAATATTAATTTTTTTTTTTTTTTTTTTTTTTTNCATCCTATAAATACCAACCTCAAACACACTTCTAAACACACAATTTCAAACAACATTTCTCTCAATACCTTTAAACACATTCTTTTAATTATGTCTTACGAGCTCTTATTTGGTTCTTCATCTTCCGACGTTGATGAAGAAGTTATTAATGAGTTTGCGGAGTTCGCTTGGAACGCTTATAAAGCAGCACAACCAAAATTTCCACGAAGATACATACATAGGGATCATTCGGGTGCTCATAATCATTTAGTGGCGGCATACTTCTCCGAAAATCCGCAGTTCGACGAAAGAACATTATGTCGGCGGTTCTGAATGAGCCGAGAACTATTCACACAAACTGTTCAAGAGGTAACCGTTTATTCTCCTTATTTTCAACAAACTCCTGATTGTAGGGGCATACCTGGTATTAGCCCATTGGTCAAGTGTACTGAGGCCATTCGTCAATTGAGATACGCGACCGTTCCTGATTCTCTTGACGAGAATCTGGCAGTGGCTGCAACAACAGCCCGTAAATGTCTCCGTAAATTTTGCAATGTTATCATGGAGTTATATGGTGCTGAGTATTTGCGAGAGCCCACGTATTCTGACCTTGAAAGATTATATGCTCATCACGAGCATAAGCATGGGTATTCTGGGATGATGTGAAGCATTGATTGTACAAGTTGGCCTTGAAAGAATTGCCCAAATAGTTTGAGAGGTCAACATGCTAGGGGTTATCACGGGCCACATCCATTCATTTTATTGGAAGCGGTCGTCTCCCAAGATTTATGTATTTGGCATGCATTCTTTGATGTCTCCGGGATGAATAATGACGTAAACATTTTACATCGTTCCCCTGTTTCCAATGATATCAAATCTGGGAGGGCACCAAACCTTGAATTCGAGGCTAACGGTGTAAAATATAAAAGGGGATATTATCTTACTAACGGGATATATCCACAATGGGCGCTTCTTATTAAGTCCATTTCAAATCCTTTCACGGGTGATGAAAAAAGAATATTGTACAAGAAGAAGCACGAAGCACGAAGGAAAGATGTGGAACAGACATTTTGTAACACCCCAGCCTGACAAGGGTAAAGATGTCACAATAATATGGTGTTACATCAGAACAAACAGAGCCGATCAAAAGCGGAAGTCTTAAATAAATAACTTACTTCAAATAACTATGGTCAAGAATCTTCGATTCAACTCTACTCTCAATCCCAGAAAACATCCCAAAGCTAGCTTGAATACCTGCCGCGGTGAAAGAAAATGCGGCTGAGCTTAAAAAGCCCGGTGAACGGATATAACAATAATAAACTGAAAAATAAAGCTGAAGTACAAATGCTATATTTTGGAGAAAACATATTTAGGTATAACGGATAATATGGAAATAAAAAAATGTGTAGGTTAGGTAAGGAATTCATACAGTCACCTGTACGAACAGAGTCAGAAAGATAATAATACCATGAGCTCAGAAACATATCATATCATAATCATAAATCTTCATAAACATATAGAGGGGAGACCTCTCAGATAATCAGACAATAATGAGGGGTGTCCTCATATGGGTGGAGTAGCTAGCTCCCAGAAATGTGAAGGACGTGTATTGCACACAACATCAATCACCAGACATATAACAGATAACAGATAACAGATCTAGGATGCATCCATACGCCCCTACCCATTCACATGCAGACCAATCAAAGGGACGTGGCAGAACATCACTCTACTGCCCTAGAGTCATGTCAGAGGTGCATCCCTGACACGGACATGGAACCCCCATGCCTAGTGAAAATAGCTCAGGTAGTCATAAGGTTCATATCAAAAGGTTCAAAACATATTTTTCAAATCAGAAGGTTCAATAGCAAGGTTTTCATGTCAAAGGTTCAAAAACAGAAGGTTCATAGCAAAGGTTCAAATCAGAGGTTTCAAAATAGAATGTTCATAACAGAGGTTGTAATCACGAAGGAAACCTTAAAAATAAGGTCAGAATATCCGTACCTTAGCAAAGCAATGAGATCAGAAGGAAAGGATCACAAAAGGAAGAGTTCACTTCTTCTCCAATATCTTTACCTGAATTATGGTTCATTTTATCGTTAATAACTTTATCTTAAATTAGATTGCTCCTCTTAGTCGGCTTTCCATTTTTAGTAACTTTACATTTTTAGCTGGTTTACTTATTAAGTAAGAATTCATATAATTAGTCCGATTTTACATAAGTATTAGATTAAGTATTTAATATATTTTACTAATATTGTTTTAGGGTTTAAAATGTAAATATATTATAGTGTAGGGTTTTAAATGAAATATCATATATTTTACATATTGTCTAAATTAATCCATGAGTTTCCAAAGTTTATAATTCCAACCCTTTAGTTTTAATAATGTTACCAATTACACCTATTAATTAAATAATTTACAATTTAATCCTTATAATATTCATATTTACGCATTAAGCCTTTAATTATCCAAATGTACACCTAACAACCCTTTAATATCAGATTTATACTAAACAGCCCTTAACTTCCATAATTTACAAGTTTAACCCCTTAATTTTAATTAATTACAAATCGGATTATATGATTACATAAATTACCATTTAAACCTTTTAGTTGCAAATTTTACCATGACACCCTCATATTATATTTTTCCCAACTCAACCCTGGTATAGCACATCTTATAAAAAATATCCCACATGTTTACAAAATTACAAAACACACCCTTTACTATTTAAGAAAAACAAATCGGTTTTAATTAAAAACAACCAAACCCTAACCCTAAGTTACCCAATCATTACTAACATTAATTACAACCTTAAAACACTATTAATTATCAGATTCTATATCAAAAACCCTAACCCTAACCCTAATTCTATTTCTTTTCTTTTCTTTTCTTTTTACTTAATAAACCAATTATAAAATAATTCCCAAAAATTGTTTCTAAGTCTCTAAAATTATGAAACTTATTTTTCTGATGTTATATGATGTTCATAGGACCTGAGAAAAATATAAACCAAACCTCAAAAATTCGCATGGCAGTTTTCATAATTTAATTCGATTTAGGGTTTAATAATCTATATAATTTCGTATGATCATACTAGCTTGCATGAATCGATTCTACTATTTTCTACAGATCATATATGATGTAAAGAGTTATAGAAAAATACCAGAATGATTTTAGAACGTGTGGATTAAAGCAGAATAATTCTTTCTTCTTGATGGTTTAAACCGAATCAAACAATTCCCCCAAGCTTCACACGATCGACCCAAACTTGAACCACTATTTTTGTCAACTTCTTTGAACTTGTTAGAGACCAGGAAAAATACTTTGGAAGCTGTGGAAAACTTGGATCGACTGTAGGGAATTTTGGAGGTGTCGACTTTAGGTTTAGAGTCGGTTAAGGTTTTTCTAAAATAATTAAACGTGTATAAATTGTTTATAATGGATAAAATACTTATCTTGGGCTGCAATCTATTGTGATAAGTCGAAATTAAAAGATTATACATGTTTCTTATTTATTTGGGATTTATTTCTTAATTTAAATACATATATTTAATATATATAACATATATAAATCAACTTTATTTATTTATATGATAAAAATTTTATTACTTTTACAAAAATGTACACATTTTATTTATACATAATTTATTGTAATCATTTATTATCAAGTTCTAATTTTCTAGGGTTTTCTTGGTATTTCTTTAAGTTTATTACAAAATTTTAAACTTAAGGGTATTTTAGTCATTTTGCATGTTTTAAAATTTGAGGTATTACACATTTGGTGTGTTGAAGAAGAAGTGGAAAATGCTTAAAGTTCCGGCTCGAGGGCTGTATAAACTGGATCTCCAAATTATATATACATGTATCATATTACATAATATGATCATTCGACACAAGTAGCGGGCGATATATCCTACATGGTTCGAAGATGAGGGCCACCAACCACACGATCCCTTAAGAACATTTGAAGAATATTTAGTAGTTGCTCAGGAGCTCCAGGACGCATCAACTCATCTACACTTAAAATCTGATTTGATCGAACACATTTGGACAAATCGTACAAATCATCAAGTCAGTCAAGAGAATGAATACCAAGACGATATTGATGATGACGATGAGGAAGACGATGAAGAATTTCTATGATCTTTTTAATGTTATTTGAATAATTTACGTAATGTTTTTAACGTTTATTTGAATTAGTATTGTAATGTTTTTTATTTTTAATGAATTTTAAATTTGTCGATTAAAATGTTTGAATTAAAATAAAAAATTTAAAAAAAAATAAAAATAAAAACCGGTCACTACTGTGGCACTTGGGTCATGTCTGGTCACCGGAGAAAGAAAGCTGACGTGGCAGCCGGTGACCCAGGTCACCACCGTGGGTAGCCTTATGTTTGCAAAAAATGTTAAGAAAAAAATAATTGAGATATGTGCATGTACATAAATCCGGCCGCACAAATTGACCACGGTGGTAATTGTTAAATTAATCAAAAGGTTATGAAATCAGATCCATACGAACAAAAACGGTACAACAAAAAACACTCGGTAGGATATATATGTCTTTCCTTTAATAAACATCCACAGACGTATAGACGAACATGCATGAGTGTTAATCAATAAGCGGGGTAATCTAGTGGTAAAAGACTTGTTATTAATATCACTAAAATGTGTGACATCTCAGGTTCAATTCCTACTACGTGCTATAAACTCTGAAGTGGTCACGCCAACTTCCTGAATATGGAAGGGCTTCACCCGAGTTGAATCTGTGTAACAGTGAGTTCAAACCTCGTGAATTAATCGGCAAACATATCGAAAACCATGATTATCAAAAAAAAAAAAAAAGAGTGTTATTTTATGTGTAATACATATTATAATATTACTTATCATTTGTTCATTGCCCAAGTGTTTTGTCAAGTTTTGTCAAACTAGATGATTAATTACATTTACCAGCTTCTTAATGCGATTTGTAAGCATTTAATCTTTAGATAAAAAGATATGGCCTATATTGTTCCTTTAGAGTGATATAAATTTAAAATAATTAAGTTAAATCATTCACTATATAATCTGATCTATGTTTAAGTAGTTTACAGCAATAATACATAAAGCAGTTTAAACATGACACACACCAAAATTTTTTAACGTTTAAATTTTTATTAAAAGTTAATCAAAGACTTTACTATGATAGTTTGCGGAATAACATTCAAAGTTGAATGACAAAACATAGTGATCTTTGTACTATCTTAAACACAAATCAATGTAAGTGTTTAAGTAAAAACTACACTAACACACTAAATGAGTTTAGGAACTTATGTTGTGTTCTTGAGTTTAATTTTGAAAAGAAATTGAAAAAAAAAAGAAAAAGAAACTATGAAGAACTTGCGTTCTCCAGTTTTTCTAAGGCAGGAAAAGAAAGTAAATAAATGAAATTTAAAGGCATAATAAGCCTAAAACTTTCCTTTAAAAAAGGGCGGAATTGAAAAAAAAACTAAAGTCTAACATATCAAATGACAAAACTATCATTACTTTTTAAACAATTAAACTTTCAAATGTAGGTATAATTGTAAATAGACCTATTTTTTTCATTTCTTTTTATTTTTTAACTCAAAACGCAAAACATTATCAATCTTTTCTTTCTTTTCTCCTTTTTATTTTTCAAGTCAAGAACACAAATTTTTTTTCACTCTCCTCTTTCTTTACTTTTCTTTTCTCCGTTTTCACTTTCTTTTCTTTAACAAAAAACTCGAGAACACAATGTTAGTTCTTGGAGGAGTAAATTTTCTCGTAAATGTGTATCACATTAAATGTAAGAGATACATTTACTCCTTTACAACATTTTCTTTAAATAGACAACCTTGAGGTGGATACACGTGGGGTAATAGCGACATGTCAATCATCTAACTTAGAAAGGTACATTGGAACCTTACTACATGAAATGCTTCTATGCTTGAAATGTTGTTAAATACTACTTTAGGGTATAGTGTTGAAAACTGTTTTTCCTTTTTGTACCAACTCTTGTACTTTATTGACTTTCTTTGATAAGTGTCTTTCACTTATCTTACCAAGAAATTCTCGCCAGAGACTTAGATAATTTTCTTAAATATATAAGTTAAGAATGTCATGATATGATGAGGATATTAAGGGGAGTTAGTGAGTTATTGTTATCACTCTCTGACTCTATTATCTTCTTTCAGTTTGAAGCTTCACTTGTTGAGTTCCACCTCAGGAAGCAGTGAGACTTTCTTTAGTCTCTGAAGAACTCTGAAATGACTTTATAAATGTTCTTACATTCATGGACTTCATTTACACTTGGGATTTTATGTTCAAATCCTAGTTGAAGATCAATGGATTCCTGAAATAGTCTAACAATCTCCCCCTATTTGGATGTAAAAATATCCTAATTGTTTTTCAATGTAACTAAGCATAACAAGTTCTTATTACTAACTGAATTAAAGTAAATTAAACACCAAAATGATTAAAATGAAACAAAATATCATTATTATACATGGATTACATCAACAAAAAAATAAAAAGTACATAAGTTCCTTGTTTAGGTTTGTTCTTTAGTAATCCTTCCGCGTATTGTAGTTGTAAAAAATGCTTAGTGGATGAGGCAGAGTATGTCCCTTTAGCAGACATCATGGTTGATGAAAAGCTCGGCAATGTTGAAGAGCCAATAGAAATTCTTGACATGAAAGTCAAGAAACTCATAACTAGAGAGGTCTTTTTTGTTAAGGTCAGATAGATGCATAGAAAAGGATTAGAGTATACATGATAGCCCGAAGAAGAGCTCATTAAATATTATCCAATGTTTCATCATGAATGTTGATGCCGGCTCAAACATTGAGGAACGAGCCATTGTGTATTTGGAGGCCCAATATTGCATGAGAAAAGGAGCCTGACTGAAATGGGTATAACTTGGCTACGGGGCTCCGTTTTAAGCCCATGATCGGTCAAAACGAAGCTTGGAATGAGGAGAACGTCATGGCAAACGACTTTGTCAATTTACGGAACTTTTGGGCCTCAAAATGCTCTATTTTATAAGTTATTTGCATTTTTATATTTTTTTCTAATGATGTTGGGCTTTGTTTTTGAGCTAGTTTTCGCCGGTATGTCTTTTAAGGCCCACTTCGATTTTGTATGCCTATATTTAATAAGTGTATTGCCATTATGGTTGATCAGTTCGAAGAAATAAGAAAAGTCTATTTTTGGCAGTTTGCTAAGAATTATCCTAATAATCGGTATTCGATTGAATCAATGATTATTGGAAGATTGTTCCTGGTATTCGTGTGAATCAACGGGTTCGATTTGTGTTTGTCTCGTTTTAGACTACATCAAATGGTTTGTGAGGACACAAACCGAATAAGTGGAGAGAGTTATGAAACCCCGACTTTCATGGTATTAATTCTAATTTATTTTAAAGCTACCAATTAACTCACGTTATGTATACAAAACAAGCTAGTTAAGAGGATCTTTTGTGAAATATATTTATTAGTGAATAAGGGCTCTCCACATAATAGTTTAACCAACAAGGACTAACTTTGTCTAACCTTCAAAACTTCTATTATAATACAAGTATATTAAGTTACTTAGTTCCTAGATAAGCTTCATGATCCCTATTTCATCACCACTCCCCACGTCACATTCACAAAAAGACATACAAATTAGGGCTTTGATTATGATCAAGTTTCAAACAAGATTAAGCTTAGGAATTGTCATACCAAGTGATAGGGACACATGATCTACCTTTTCCACGAACCAATTTGAGTTATGAATTATCACCAATTCTCTAAATTCATGTTTAGATTATACCCACCATGCGATTATGTCTAAATTTCATGTTAAGATGACATAAGAGGGGTTTTTGATGAAATTTTGAATAATATGATGAGTTGCGCTTTTTATAAATCACTAAGAACTTGTGTCAATCATTGAAAAATGATATGAGAAGTGACGGGTGTCTTAGTATGATGTTATAACACCGTTTAGTGGCGTTAGACTATCAAAAGCAAAATCATGTTCTATGTTATTCGCGAAACCAAATGCCTCCTTATGACCAATTTAGTTCTAAAGGCTAGCTTATGAAAGCTTAGCCATGTTCTAAGTGAGATTCGATGTTAGTGATGTGTTGCTAGGTGATAAAAGTTAGTCGAGAACCTTCTCGAGAGCTCGAGAAAGTATGTAAGGAGTTTAAGGTGAGTAACATATCTAAAGAGTTAAAATGGGTCATTACGTATCCGTTTTCCATTCACTTCATGGTACTCATGCTTACATTACTGATGCGTTTCAACAAGCTTTAAATTTATAAACAAGAATTTTCAGTTAACAAGGAACACACGGGCAAGTATACCCTTATCGTGTGTAGTTAGGGATTGGTAAGTCAAGGTTATCCCAAGAGACTTGGTTGCACTCAAGTGTTGTTTGATTGTTTAAGCAAGTAACAAAAGTGGTGGTATGATTGTCACGGATCAAACCACCAATAAAAGCATTATGAAAAGCAACATGATGTAAGCACACAAAGAACATACTTGTATGAATAAATTATTACAAGGATATTAGGATGTTTAGTTTAGAAAACATATTATCATTGGTAATTCTTTCAACCTTTAGAACTAATTATAATAGTTTAGTGTTTTATAAATCAATTATACGTAAGTCTCAATTAATTGGTCATATTATAAGACTCATGCCTAAACCAACAACAAATAAAGAGTTCTTTCGACCTATAGACTTTGATGTTACCAATTTGTGAAGTTACATTTACTTGGAAGATGATGAGAACACATATTCAAAAGACTCATTTCAACCTTTAATCTAAATTAAACTTGTTAATACAAATATCGTCTAAAAACGTTATTTATATTTGACGATCTTTACTTAGTTTTGTTAACGACAAAAACGTAAAGTTTATTTTTAGCAAAACATAAATATAGTTTAAAGTCTTTTACTTAACATCACTCAAACTACATTTATATGTTTTCATAAAGTGATTTCAAATTGTAAAATGGTTAAGTATACTTTTAGAGTATATACATGTTAAGTAGTACTTCATATGTTAAAAATGTCATATTAGCATAATTAGTAAGTTTTTGTAATTAGGGTGTCTTATTAAGTAATTATTAATCAAACCTTTTTAGTAAAACATTTACTTACTAAACATTTCATATCAACATTTGTAAGCTACTAACATATACATTTTACAAGTTTACTTTCTTATTTAAATATTTCTAAATATGGAATAGTATACTTGTTTACATCATCACTTGCATCACATATGTCTTTTCAAGGAAACATTTGTGTAAGAGACATGTTTCATTTTGTTTAGATTTATACTCAAAGATCTCAAAGTTGACTTTGTGAGATCTTGAGAATATTGAGTTAGATTGTGAAATATTTGTGCAGGATTCTGTCAGACATGTTGGTGGAACCAAAGGGGATAATGGACGGAACCAAAGCAATGGTTCCGCCATATCCGTGGGTTGATCTGATGTTTTGCTTATAAATAGCAACCCACTCTTTGTGTTATTCTCATCACTTACAATCATAACATATTACATATACTTTCATTTCTCTCTTCTAACTCAGTTCCATTTCATATTTGTGAACTTTCTTTGTAGCAAGAAGATCACGACTTCACAAGCTTCAACACAACGTTGTAAGACTTGTTAGGCTTAGCATAGTGTAAACTTGTGAAGTTTATACACCATTTTATTGTATCCACTTGTAGTAATCAGTTAGTATTTTAGTCTTCAAAATACCTAGTGTATCGGGAGTTGTTGTACCCTTGTAAAAGAACTATCGGGAGTAGTTGAACCCTTGTGAAAGAACTCGACATCTAGCTTACTGTCGGAAATAGTGTGTAAGCGACGTGTAAGGTTTACTCCGCCGGTTAAAGGAGCTTGTTGACTAGTGCAAGAAACTCTCGAGTTGGATACTCGGGGCGTGGAGTAGGGTAAGGAAAAAGAGTCCTTGTAGCCGAACCACGATAAACATCCGTGTTTTGGTTTGATTGTTTCTTACTTTTATTCTTGCATATTATTTATTGTTTGGTAAGTTTTAGTTGTCGATTACACGTAAAAGTTTTCAAAGTAAATCAAGTTAAAAACCGGTAAACTATTCAACCTCCCTTCTAGTTTTCCACAATTGGTACAAGAGCTACGTTACTCAAGATTTAAAAATATATTGTATCTTAAAACTTGGAATGATCCATGGATTTTGAAAACTTTAAAGAAGGGCAATCTATGCAAAGACCACCACTATTTGAACCAAATGGTTTTATATATTGGAAAAACCGTTTTGAAACTTACGTAAAATCAAAGGACATAGATCTATGGTATATTATTATTGAAGGTGATCACAAGGCTGCTTCTAAGAATATTGGAAGTGGTCGGGATGAGGATAGTTCACTTACGAAACATAGTGATGATCAAAAGAAACTAATTGCGAAAAATAATGAAGCTAAAATGATGCTTTACAATGCTTTACCAAAGAAAGAGTATGAAAGAGTTTTTATGTGCAAAACGGCTAAAGAAATTTGGCAATCTTTAATAATTACTCATCAAGGAAACTCACAAGTTAAGGATAACAAAATTGATCTTGATATAACGTAAAGATCACAACTTTATTAATCACACACACGTATAATATGTAGAAAAGAGATGAGAAAGATGGTGACTTGATGTATAATATGAGGCGTATGGAATAGGACTTTTATTAGAGAAAAACACACATAAAACACATACAAGCACACACCTCAAATGAGAGTTTGAGGTGTATTTATAGTACAAGATATGATGCCCTAAAGGCTTTGGTGGGCTTGGGCTTGGACTTGGACTTTTACATAACATTACAAGACTTTTCTAATAATGCTTATAACATATTAGATTAACTAGTCCAAACGCCCAATAACTATTTCTACCTACACGACACACTAAATTACACATGAGACCGACCATCACTTTTTCTATAAAATTTAAATGCTAACAATCTCCCCCTAAGGGATGGTCATTCGAATGATGCTCCATGTGATTTGATCTTTGTCATCATTGTTGTTGAACTTTGTGTGTCGTTGTAGAATAGTCTTTAGTCTTTGTTCCTTCATGCTTTGTGATCTTTGATACATGACTTTTCTTTGTTCTTTGTTGTGGTTGATTCATCTGCCTTTCGTCACAGCTTCGTCTTTGTAGGTTAATCGCCTTTCCAGCATGCTCATACGTCTTTAGTCTTTGTCATACGTACATTTGTTGTTCCCGTTCTTTTACTTTGATCTTTGTCATTTAACTTTGTAGATTCTTTCACATAAAGTAGAATCTTCCTTTGATCTCTTCTATGCATCGATCTTTGGTGAGAACTTTCTTTGACTTTGAGATGTATGTATGAGCATGTGGAGATTAGTGTGGTGGTTGTACCTGCATAAAACAGTTAGCAATAAAGCATCCGGTACTTACAGGTTCGGAATTAGAGATTGTCAACAGCATAATGTGAAGACTCCTTCTAATCCTTACCATGGCCGTTCCTAATCGGATACCCCTGAAAGGGCTTACACAGACATACAAAAGTACACCCACGATTAGGTGAGTCGCTGGAGATCACCCCACGACTGTAGACCGTTTGGAACCACCGAAACACTAAGCGTAACCCATAAAGAATTACCAAAGTGACCTGCTGTCAGGGCTGTTTGATGTTGACCCTGGCAGGAGTTTCCGTTCAATCATTGAGAAGTACATAAGTAAATTCTCTCATAAACGTTCTGGCAGATTGCTAAGACCTGCGTAGGACTCTAAAGTTTACATCTGGCGTCCATTGATGTAGAACAACCAGTGTAATAATATCGTGTGTTCCTATGAGATCTTTTGATGAATCTCTTGGCTCTAGACTCAATAAGTGCACATTTAGTCATCGGAGGAATGGAGCAGAGTACCTCCTTTTCAATATCAACACACTCGGAATGAGTGGTCAATAGATTATGCAGGGTTCTCCGTGAGAATGAAACAAGTATCTTTTGAGAGATACCCGAGTGGCTAGAAGGTTTAAGTGCAGTGCGTCACTGGGTCCATGACGTCTTGTCTTCAATACCGATGTCACCTTAGTAACAATCAGTAGCAAATGAATTGAACCCGGTGTCTGACCTATGGTTGAACATATGGAGGGCTCATTTCTTTTCACCCTTTCTCATTTCATTTCTTTTTAATTCTTCAACCCCTTCTTTCCCTTTCATTCTTTACTCCTTCTTTTAATCATACCTAAGGACTTCTAATTCTATCTATTGGAATTGTCCTTGGGTAGATCCCTCCGGTTCTGGCGGATCATAGGACGGTTTTTCCTAACCTTAGTCACCTTATATCACCATGACTATCCTATTGTTGCCATAAACCAAACATTTGAAAATCTTCTCAAAGTGTTTATGATAAAACATATTTTAGTTAACACTTTGAGAGTTTTGATTTCTTTTGAAGGACTCCCCCTTCACATGTGCTCATGCAATTTTATAAGAAATTTTCACATGCAGGAGGAGTTTGCACTTTTGAATTGATCCACTTTCAGTGAACAAGACCGATTCGAGACACGTTTACATCACTAGTTAGACTAGCTTGAAATTATTACCCGGCCTGGTCAAGTCCAAAGAAAGTTTCTCGAATTGGTACATTCTACTTAGACAAGTCCTATTCGAGACACGTTTACATCACTGGTTAGACCAGCTTGAAATTATTACCCGTCCAAGACAAGTCTTTTCGATTACTGACATTTGATATTTCGTCAATTCGAGAGTCAATTCTGAGTCTTTTCTGAGTCAAGTACAAGACCTTTAAGTCTTAACTGACGAGCTCGAGATTCTTCCACAACTTTAGAACATTATGATCACATTTAATCACGTCTTCTCCCCCTCAAAAATAGCATATCGTGATATTTTTTATATCAACTGATTAAATAAAAGCATTTGGAGAGAAAGACGGACTATTTCGCATGAAATTGGAACATTTTCTTTTTGATTTTTATACTCCCCCTCAAAGAAAGCATATTGTTTAAACATAAAGTTTAAAATCAATTTAAGGGTTTTAGAGGGAGTTTTTCTTTGAAATACGAGTTATGTACAGAAATGTACACAAGTCATTTTGTTTTTAGGCTAAGTGCTTAAAAAGTTTTTGAAACCTTTGTTTTTAGTTAAGCACTTTCCTTTCTTTGAAAAACGAGTTCTTAGTTGAATTACTAAGAAGTCATCAATTAAGCTCGGGTTTCGTACTGAAGTATACGAAAGCCATAGTGAAGAAAAATTTGAGAAACGACATGTTTTAGAAAACATTAAATGAACTCCCGCTCAAGCATATGTACATATCCGTGTCATTTTTGTATAACATTTCTAGAAACGTACATAATATCGATTATACGAGAGACATGTCGTGAGAAGAATATTTTTGGATTTTTTGGTTTTATATTGTTTTTGGATTTTTGAAATTTTCTATTTTTGTATTTTGTTTTTGTTGATTTTTCAAATTTTGTATTTTGTTTTTCAAAAATATTTACAGCGAAGCGATTTTGAAAACATTTTTCAAGAAGAGTCGAGAAGACGTTCTAACTCCTCAGGGGTTAGGGATCGCATGCCAATTCGTCGAACTAATTCGTCAAACCTTTCTTTTGGAAGGGCTTTAGTAAATAGATCGGCAAGTTGGTAATCTGTCTTAACGAAATGAATTTCAACAGTACCCCCTTCTACGTGCTCTTTTATGAAGTGGTAGCGGACTCTAATATGCTTCGTCTTAGAATGATGAACGGGGTTGCACGAGATGGCTATGGCACTTTTCGAGTCACAGTACATAGGTATTCTGTCGAAAGTAAAGCCATAATCTGTGAGTTGTGTCCGCATCCATAGAACTTGGGCACAACACGCAGATAGAGACACATACTCGGCTTCCGCGGTTGGTAGTGCAGTGCAATCCTGTTTCTTTGACGACCAGCTTACTAGCTTTTCACCCAAAAATTGTGCTCCACCTGATGTACTCTTTGCTGTAACTTGATCACCTGCATGGTCGGCATCTGAAAATGCTATTAGTTTAAACTCCGAATCCTTCGGATACCAAAGTCCCATGTTAATGGTTCTTCGTAGGTACCGAAAGATCCGTTTAACCTCTTTGAGGTGAAGTTCGGTAGGCTTTGCCTGAAACCGTGCTAATAAGCAAACAGCAAATTGAATATCTGGTCTGCTAGCAGTTAGGTACATGAGCGAACCAATCATATTCCGATATTTCTTCGGATCGATGGGTTTCCCAAACAAATCAGCACCTATTTTTGGTGAAGTGACCATTGGTGTTCCAACAGAATCACAATCTTCCATCCCATGTTTTTTCAAAATCTCTATTGTATATTTAGCTTCATTTATAAAAATACCACGAGGGGATTGATGTATTTGCAAACCAAGAAAGAATTTTAGTTCACCCATCATGGACATTTCAAATTTGCTTTTCATGATATTTTCAAAATGTTTTGAATGGTTAGGATTGGTTGATCCAAAAATGATATCGTCCACGTAAATTTGTACGATCAAAATATCATCTTTGCATTTTTTGGTAAACAATGTGTCATCAACCGTTCCTTTGGTGAAATTGTTTTTCAGCAAGAAAGAAGACAGTTCGTCATACCACGCCCTTGGAGCCTGTTTCAAACCATAAATGGCTTTCTTAAGCCTGTAGACGTAGTCCGGATGTTCTTTGTCAACGAATCCTTCTGGCTGCGTCACATACACTTCCTCTTTCAGAGTTCCATTCAAGAATGCAGTCTTAATGTCCATCTGATAGACGGTGATGTTTTTGTGAGCGGAATAAGCTAAGAAAATCCTGACTGCTTCAAGTCTAGCAACGGGCGCGAATGATTCTTCGAAATCTATCCCTTCTTCTTGCGGATATCCTTTAGCCACAAGACGAGCTTTGTTGCGGATTACAGTCATTTCTTCATCCAATTTGTTCTTCCACAACCATTTAAGATCAAAAACACGTTTCTCAAGTGGTCGAGGTACAAGTTCCCAACTATCGTGTAAATTGTATGAAAGAATTTCATCCTGCATCGCTTCAATCCACGGGTATTCTGCCATTGCCTCTCGAATGTTCTTAGGTTCTTTCAAACTTAAAGCACAGATGTAGATACATAATTCGAGATCGGTGGCAAGTTGTCTCCTCGTCTGAACTGGCCTGGATGGTTCACCAATGACATGTTCGATTGGATGGTCTTTAGTCCATTTGAGTGTAGAAGGGTACCTTGAATTCAACATATGCGTGTTAGATGGTTCATGTAACCTCGAAGAAGATGATTCAGATTCAGAAGCAAACGGGTTTTCAAAAACTTCTTCTTCTTCGTCTAACGTAGCATTTTGTTGTGAAGATTCTCCTTGAAAAGTTGAATTTTGGTTTTGCTCATCAACTCTTGGTAGAACAGTTTCAATCACTGGAGATGCTGGAGTAGATGTTGATGATGTTGTTGAGGGAGTTGGTGCTTGAGTTTCGACTGTTGTAGATGCATCTTGTGTTTGTGGTGGTGGTGGTTGTTGATGTTGAGCGGGTGCAGCGGAATGTTGTTTAGATGCATTTGTCGAATTTCCACCATAATATTCATCAAACATGAACTCGAAGAAGTTTTCCAGTTCTTGACTTGTCGGTTTATCTGGTGTAGTTGACTGAGCTCCATTAGGTACGAGTCCTGAACTGATATGTCCAGAAGTCTTTCTGTTATGTTCGGGTCCTAATCCGGATTGATTAGAAGCCATTGGATTAAGCGCGGGTTCTAGAGTGAGTCTCTCAGAAGCCATTTGTGAAATCTCATCAAACTTGACATTCATCGTCTCCATTATCCTTCTCAATCTCCTATTATACACCCTGTATGCCCTCGAAGTTTCTGAGTAACCAATGAAGATTCCAATATCACCCTTAGCTTTCAATTTACCAAGATCTTCTCTGTCGTTCGTCGGATAGCACAAAGCGCCAAACACGTGAAGATAAGAGATATCTGGTTTTCGACCATTCACAAGCTCATAAGGTGTTTTGTTGAATCTCGGATGAATTAGGGATCGGTTTTGAGTGAAACAAGCAGTGGCGACAGCATCAGCCCATAAGAATAGTGGTGCACTGGAATAAATCAGCATTGTGCGAGCAGCTTCCACAAGAGTTCGATTTCTTCTTTCAACTACCCCATTCTGCTGTGGAGTTCTAACAGCTGACGTTTGGTGTGTAATACCAACATCTTCAAAATACGTTCTCAACTCCTGATTCGTGAATTCTGTGCCATTGTCTGTTCTTACGATCCTTACTGGAGCTTGAAGTAGAACTTGAATTCGCTTCAGAAAGGTGATGATGTGACCAGGTGCTTCATCTTTCGATCTCAAAAACTTTACCCATGTATATCTTGAGTAATCATCAACAATAACAAGAATATACTTCTTCCCATTGATACTTTCAACTCTCATTGGGCCACATAAGTCCATGTGTAACAGATGCAACCTTGCTTCCGAACTAGGTACGGTTTTGGGTTTATAGGTAGCTCTTTTGCTTTTTCCTTGTTCACATGATGGACATAAGTGATCTTTGGTGTATTTGAACTTGGGAAGTCCGGTGACGATGTTATCTTTTGCAAGTTTGTTGATGGTGTCGAAATTGAGGTGAGACAATCTTCGATGCCACAACCATGACTTTGTATCAGTTGCTCGTGTCATGAGACAAATTGGTGATGAGGATGCCATTTGATTGATATCGATTGCATAAAGGTTTGTGCTACGATTTCCAGTTAAGAGATCATCCCCAACCAAATTTCTGACAAAAACCTTATTTCTCCTGAATGCCACCTCTAAATCTGCATCACAGAACTGACCAACTGAAAACAAATTGTGTCCCAACCCTTGAACGTAGTAAACCCGAGTGATTAAGTAATTTCCAAACTGAAGATCTCCATAACCCGAAATAGCTGCAATGTGATCATTTCCAAAACGAACTGTTCCCATAAATTTCCATACAAAGTTGATCAGCAGCTTTAAGTTCCCGGTCATGTGCTTGGAGCAACCCGAGTCGACGATCCAAAGACAAATTTCGACAACCTGCCAAAAACAGAAGAGTTTGTATTTGGAAACCGTGTTGAATTAGGTTCCATTGGGTTAGGGGTACAATCCAAATCACATTCATAGATGGGTGCTACTTGTTTAGCTTGAGCTAGTTCTAGTTTTCCATCCTGGAGTGTGAATTCTCTACCCGTTGGTATCCAAACACAATACTTGAGATAGTTCCTAGGCGTGTAAATATTAGTGGTGTTCCTAAGTGTTTTAATTAGATTAGCCACATATCTAGATTTAGCACTAGGTCCTTTTCGAACATCTTTCTGTTTAGGCATCACATTCTCATTTGTAGAAACACATTCATCATGAACATCATTAATTAAAGATATCTTGCATTTTAAACCAACAGAGTCATTACATGCATTAGAAACAGTACGCTCGACATTACATTCAGATGAATATGTCTCTTATTACAAAGCGATAAATTCCTAAGGTGTTCTTCTACTTCATCCACTTTATTCTTGCAACTACTCTTAGTAACAGGCAAGACTCTATTGTTCCTTGTATTGCTCTTAGGCTTTAGTCTGCTGTTCCTAGAGGTGCTTGCTATTCCTGTAGAAGGTAAGGCACACACATTAGGATTTATGTTGTTGTCATTTTTAGCATCCCTAGATTCTTTAGAATTATCCTTAATGCACTTATCATCTGTCCTAGATGTTGAGGCACACGCAATAGTGGGATTAATCCTAAAAAGGCCTGGGGCTATCACTTTTGGTTTTTCGACAACAGCTTTGTTTTTCACAACATTCTTTTCATTTTCAACATTCTTTGGCAAAGGTGATGGAATGACTGTTTTTGATAAATCTTTGTTCACATCGACTTTTGGAGCAAACCGAGAAATTGACATTTTTGATTTTACAACCGTATTAAAAGCATTTGGTTTCTCCGAAGTCTTTGGTTTTTCATGCTTAGTTTCCACACCCTTTCCTTTTAAACTTTCAAGCTGAGACTTCAAAAGATCATTTTGCTCTTGCAACTTCTTGAAATCACGCTCATATGACAATTTGTCATACTTGCATTCTTCCCTTTTTCGATCAAGTTGTTTAAAATATGACACGTTTTCTTTTTCAAGTTTAATAAGAGCATTTTCATATTTTGAAACAAGTGCGGAGGTCTCAGCTCGAAGTCTTTCATCATCCTCAACAGAATATGTTTGCAACACAATAGGCATCACATCAGTAGACATAACAGCTTCGAAGAGAGAGTCATTTAATCTATCCAAAAGTTTCATGTTTTTACGAGTTTCATTAACTTCCTTTACCAGGGATTTGTGGTCCTT
>LBNU01032970.1:120843-139850 GCA_014162995.1 Artemisia annua
AAAAATCAACCAAATTCCCAAGTTCTCGATAAAAAGCTCAAGTTCTCGATAAATTATGCAAGTTCTCGATAAATGACCTATGTTCTCGATAAAATCCAAGTTCTCGATATCGTATGTAACTGATCTCGATAGAAAGTAATAAAGGTTCTCGATAACTTTTGGTGGTAGTTTCTCGATAAATTTACAAAGGTTCTCGATAACTTTGGCAAGTGATCTCGATAAATTTGCAAAGTTCTCGATAAAACTCAATCAAAGGTTCTCGATAGCTTTTCACTTATCGAAATAATTCAAGAACTATCTAGATTATACAATATAGATAGTTATCCAAAGTCGAAGTGATATATCTAACTTATACAAGATAGAAACCACTGAGTAATCCACGAAAGTACTTGAAGAACAACGAATGAGGATCTCGATAAATTAGGGTCAAGTGATCTCGATAATTTAGGGTCAAGTGATCTCGATAAATAGTACAAATTCTGGTCGAGATTTGATTAAGCAAAAAGCACCTCCAAAACACGTTTAGAATCCAAGATTTTTGTACTTCTATGCTTAAAAACACCTAAACTTCAAGAAAGTTGAAAACTTGATAATTTTTAAGAAAATTTTTAAAATTTCGAAAACAAGTACAAAAGCAAGAACGATTTTTAAAACTTGAATTTTTTCAAAAAAATTAAAACTTTCTTGTTGAGAAAGGTTTATAACACTAGTTTGTAAGCAAAAAAGTGTTAAAAACACAAAAAGAAAAAGAAAAAATACGAAATTTTTTGAAAAAAATACGTGAATATAAGTCTTTAAAACATGAACTCAAACACTCCTAAATCATTGTATGGCGATTGATACCACTTGATATAACGTAAAGATCACAACTTTATTAATCACACACACGTATAATATGTAGAAAAGAAATGAGAAAGATGGTGACTTGATGTATAATATGAGGCGTATGGAATAGGACTTTTATTAGAGAAAAACACACATAAAACACATACAAGCACACACCTCAAATGAGAGTTTGAGGTGTATTTATAGTACAAGATATGATGCCCTAAAGGCTTTGGTGGGCTTGGGCTTGGACTTGGACTTTTACATAACATTACAACACTTTTCTAACATATTAGATTAACTAGTCCAAACGCCCAATAACTATTTCTACCTACACGACACACTAAATTACACATGAGACCGACCATCACTTTTTCTATAAAATTTAAATGCTAACAGATCTTCTTGTCCAACAATATGAACAATTTTCTATTTCCGAAGATGAGACTATTGATAGTGCATTTGCTAGATTTAACACTATTATTACTTCACTTAGAGCACTAGATGAATCTTTTTGTAGCAAGAATTTTGTCAGAAAATTGAAGAATCTAAGGATCTTTCAAGCATGTCACTTGACGAGCTAATTGGAAACCTCAAAGTTCATGAAATGGTAATGGAAAAAGATTCGGAGATAGTTAAAGGCAAGAAAGAAAAGGTTAAGTCCATTGCCTTGAAAGCTAGAGTAGAATCAAGTGATGATGAGGAATCAAGTTCGGATAGTGAAGATGAAGAATATGCCATGGCGGTTAGAAACTTCAAGAAGTTCTTTCGAAGACGAGGAAAGTTTGTAAGGCAACCTAGAGATGAAAAGAAATTTTCACGAAAAGATAGTGATGACAAGAAAGTCAAGAGTGAAAGAAAGTGTTTTAAATGCGGAGATACAAGTCATTTAATAGGAGAATGTCCAAAACCACCCAAAAGCAAAACTCAACGTGCTTTTGTAAGTGGTGCTTGGAGTGATAGTGAGAATGATGACGAAGAACCAAAAAATGATGAGGTAGCTCTTATAGCTCAAGACTCAAATGAGGTATATTTCGATTCATCTTATTCTTCTATTGATGATGACACTTTGCAACAACAATACAACAAACTTTGTGAGTTAAGTTTAAAAACCATAAACAAATTTTTTTTTGAAAACTATAAAGGAACTTTTAGAAAACGAAGTTTATGAATTAAAAGAAAAAGCTAAAAGTTTAGAAAAGAGTAAGAATATTGACACGCCATGCAAATCATGTCAAGAGTTCAAACTTGAAATTGAGAAGCTTAAAATCACACAAGATAATCTTATTAAACAAAACTCAAAGTTTAAGAAGTTTGATAAAAGTATTTTTTGTGCGGATGAAATAATGAAACTCCAAAAATCACCTTTTGATCAAACAGGGCTAGGATTCATGAAATCAGGATCAATAAGTAGTTTAAAGAAACAAGACGAAAAAGAACAAGAAAAGAAAAAAACATCAGCTTTTTCCCACGGAACAGACGGAACCAAAGATTTGGTTCCGTCCGTTGGACCCATTGGTTCCGTGGGAACTGCAGCAGAACAGAAAACTTCAGTAACTAACCGTATTAAATTTGTTAAAGTTACAAAGAAGTCCAACACTAGTTCAACTGAAACTAAACTTAAACCAGCCATTAAAATAGGAGTAGGAATTACTAAAAATGAATTTAGAACTAGAACTACTCAACCAAGACCTAAAACGCCTATATCCAAACGCCCCTTTCCAAAGAGCAACTACAACACACAACCCTACTTTCAAAATGGTTGGGGTCAAAACATACCTAGACAACATCAAGTTCCAAATTACATGTCTTGGAACCCATATCCACCATTTCCTTACATGAATCAAGGTAATGGCATGTTTAACCAAAATGGACCCATCAGATATTGGGGACCAAATGTTTGAATGCTTGTTATAAAATAGGTTTGCTTAATAGTGTTTTTGGAACCGGACGAATGGATCAAAGATAGCGGTTGCTCAAGACACATGACGGGAAACAAAAGTCTTTTCTCAACATATCAAGTTTATGACGGAGGTAACGTAACCTTTGGTAGCAAGCTTAAAAGTAAAATCATCGGAAAAGGTACACTCTCTGTCTATTGATGATGTTGCTCACGTTGACAACTTAGGATTTAATCTTCTTAGTATTAGTCAACTTTTCCGTAAAAAGTATAACGTCCTTTTTAGTGAAAACGAAAGTAAAATACTAAAAGATGGTATAACAATAGCTAAAGGGGTTCTTAAGAACAATGTATACGTCATGAAAATTGATAAAACATCTAAAGATAAACTTTGTCTTACCTCATTAGATGAATCCTCAACTCTTTGGCATAGACGCTTAGGTCACGCTAATATGAAACTTATTCAATCCCTATCCTCTAAGGAATTAGTTAGAAACCTATCCAAGTTAAAATACGACCAACACTTTTGTGATGCTTGCAAAATTGGTAAACAAGTTCATAGTAGCCATAAGGCTAAAAATATGGTGTCTACATCTAGGTGTCTAGAACTTTTGCATATGGATTTGTTCGGTCCATCCGCTATACAAAGTTATGGAGGTAACTTCACGGTATACATGGACAAGATTTTTGAAAAGTAAAAATGAAGCTTTCGAACAATTTGAAATTCTTAGTAAGAAAATTCAAAACCAATTAGGAAATTGCATTGTGTCAATTAGAACGGATCACGGTTGGGAATTTGATAATGAAATACAATTTGGTGAATTTTGTGATAAAATGGTATAACACATAACTTTTCAGCTCCTTGTACTCCTCAATCTAATGGTGTAGTAGAACGTAAAAACCGGACACTTCAAGAGATGAGTAGAACATTGCTTAACGAACAAAATATTCCACAAATTTTTGGTGTAATGTCGTCGACACATCAACTTATATCTTAAACCGAGTCCTAATTAGACCATTTTAAGATAAAACTCCATATGAATTATATAGAGGTAGAAAGCCAACATTAGGATACTTTAAAGTATTTGGGAGTAAATGCTTTATACTAAACACCAAGGATTATCTCACTAAATTTGACCCAAAGTCTTATATTGTTCTAAATAAAGAAACATTAAGAGTCAAGGAATCGTTGAAGTTAACATTCGACGAAAGTCCACCTCCCTCTAAGACATCACCTTTGGTAGATGATGACTTAGTTGAAAGTCAAGTTATTGAAATTCAAAATGATTTGAAAAATGACAAGGAAGATGAACTATTAAATAGAGAAATAGTTAATGTTAAAGAGTCTAAAATTCATCAATTAGATAGTGTCATCGGTAAGCTTAACGAAAGAACCTTAAGATCAAAAACTCAAAATGAAAGTAACTATTTTTGTTTTATATCAACCATTGAACCTAAAAATATAAACGAAGCTATAAAAGATGAATCTTGGGTAATAGCTATGCAAGAAGAATTGAACCAGTTTATTAGAAATGATGTTTGGACATTAGTTCCTCAACTAAAGAATCAAACGATAATTGGAACAAAATGGGTCTTTCGAAATAAAATGGATGAAAACGGAGTTGTGTCTATAAACAAAGCTAGGCTAGTACGCAAGGTTATAATCAACAATAAGGCATTGACTACGATGAAACTTTTGCTCCGGTTACTAGGCTCGAGTCAATTAGAATTTTACTTGCATATGCATGTGCACATGATTTTAAACTTTTTCAAATGGACGTCAAAAGTGCATTCTTAAATGGTTTTATTAATGAAGAAGTTTATGTTGCTCAACCAACGGGCTTTACCGACTTCGAAAAACCTAATCACCTTTACAAACTTAAAAAGGCTTTATATGGACTTAATCAAGCTCCAAAAGCATGGTATGATCGACTTAAGACTTTCCTAGTTGACCATAAGTATACCATGCGTCTAGTTGATAACACTCTCTTCACTAAGAAGAAAGAACCACATATTATTATAGTTCCAATATATGTTGACGATATTATATTTGGATCAACTTGTCAAGATCTATGCGACGATTTCTCTAAAATCATGCATGATGAGTTTGAGATAAGTATGATGGGAGAACTCAACTTTTTCCTAGGACTTCAAATTAAACAATTAGAAGATGGGATATTCTTTAACCAATCTAAATACATAAAAGACATGCTTAAGAAATTTGGTATAGAAGATTCTAAACCAATCAAAACACCTGTGTCCTCGGAAACCAAACTCACAAAGGATGAGGAAAGTGAATCCGTAGATAACACTAAATATAGGGGTATGATTGGTAGTTGATACGCGCTATATATACTATATAATATATAATATAATAGAGACGTGATCGTTTCCGAAGTAAGCACGGGCAAGTACGTTCCTCGGGTCGTATTCCCAACGAAGGCTGAAACTTGGTTCGTAGGTTCGTGTTCGCGATTCGTGAAGTGAATGGTTCAGGGTAAGGGAATCCTAAGTTACTACAAATAAAAGTACGTAAAAACAAATAGAAACATGGAAAACACGGAAAAGTACGCAAATAAAAACCTACACGTAAAACGGGATTGAAACTTAAATTCCCGAGCTAATCTCGGGATTTCTAAGGCAATTATGGAAATCCTAAACCCTAATGTCAAAATCTAAATTCCTAAGGGGCTAAAACGTAAATCTAAACTTTATTTTATTTAAAATTACTTTAATTTACTTTTTATTTAATTAATTTACTTTTAAAACTATTTTAATTTACTTAATTAAACTAAAAAGGAAAATTAATTTAAGAAAAGTGAAAAGTAATTTTGAAAATTCTAAAATACTTAAAAATAAATTATAAAACTTAAAATTATACTTTTTAGGCTTTTTATATATTTAATATTAATTAAAAACTAAAATTAATGATTATTAATTATTAGAAATACAAAATAAATAGAAAATAATTTTGAAAAGTAAATTTTATTTTTCTAAAATTATAAAATAACTAAAAATAAGTTTTAAAACAGAAAACTTTTTTATTTGGATTTTTATTTAATTATTATTAATTAATAAAAAAAGTGATTAAAACAAAAATTAAATAAAATAAATAGTAAATAAGCTCAAATAAATCTGAATTTTTTATGGAAAATCTAAAATAAGCCTAAGAACCTAGGAAAAATAAGCTGCACAAGATTTGGAATCAAATAAGCTATCTAGGAACAAATAAGCAGTTAGGAAAAAGCACTTTTTAAGCACTACTGAAGCAAATTGGTACAAACTTTCACAGAACCTTTAAAACACTTATATAAGCACTATGGAACTCAAAAAGCACAGAAAGTCACACAAGAAAAGCTAATAAGCACTTATGGAAGACTGCACAGAAAACAGCTTACTATACCTACTTTAGGCCTAATTATTAAGCACTAGATAAGCTCAAAACCTAAAATTAATTAGAAACAGATAAACTAGACCTAGAATACTACCTAAAAACCCCAAAAGCCCTAATTTATACAACCTAATTGATGCTTAATTGAACCTAGTAAAGTTGCTCAAAAACTGTTTTTTGCTGAACTTTCTTAAATGGGACAGATTTTGATCCAAGATTTCACCTACTAAATGTTGTTGGATTTGATTAATTTAAGTTAAGACCTAATATTTGCTAGGTAAACTATCCCTAAATGCAATTTAGTAGCCTAATGACAACTATAAGTCACCAAATTTGATCCTAAAAGTACCTAGTTTACACTGCTCTGAACCCAGGTTTAATGCAAATTGACTTTTTGATTTTTAGACTAAAGTTGACTTAAGCCAAATTCTACTGACCCTAATTAGTTTATTAAGTTGAATTAAGCTATATTAGACCTAAATTAAGCTACCTTACACTAATATGCACCTATGAGAACCAATGCAACCTACTGTTACTTAACAGATAAGAAGAATTAAGCAAATCAAGTAAAGTTTGACTTTTTTATAATACTAAACCTCAAAACCTTAATTTACCTAACTTGTTTATGCCTAAGTGAGCCTAACTAATGCAGAATTGAAACCTATGGTGCACTCTAAACTCAGATAACTACTAATGCCAAACAGTCCTTAATGGGCTGATTACACTATGATTATGAGCTATAAGCTTCTGAACTACAACCAACTTATCCAAAACTATTTAGCAGCTTATAAGAAACCTAAATGACTACTGAGATGCAGGGTTTAAGCACTAAGAATATATAATGCAGTTTACTATAACATTAAGCAGTTAAAATGCAATAAGAATCTATTAAACTAAAAAGCTACATTCAACCACTAAGATAACTATAATAAGCAGAAATAAACACTAATAAGCTAAAAGCTAAAGTATCTAAACTATAAAGAAGCAAGTGCAGGGAAAATAAATAAATAAACTTACTTGAATTGGGCGTAAAATGGAAATGCTTATGAACTGAAGAGATAAACTCAGTCAAGCTATGAGAAGGCTTACTGAGCTTCTCCAGAGGGTGTTGTAGCTTATGCAAGCTTGTTCCCTCAGCTTAATCTCTCTCTTTTTTTTTTTTTTTTTTTTTTTTTTTTTTTTTTTTTTTTTTTTTTTTTTTGAACTGAGAGCTAAAGGAAAATGAATTGAGCTTATGAGAATTGATAAAGGACCTTAAAGTAACTTAAGAAAGGTAAAAGCTTGAACAAGTAAATAAAGGCGTAAACTTTTAAAAGCTGAAAACTAGAGGAAAGGTTAAGTGCAATAAAAGCTGAAAATTTTATTAAGACATAAGCTGAAATACAATGAAAGCTTTAAGAAGATTACAAAAGGGGCTTAATAAAAGCTTATACTATTACTACTCCTAAACTCTACAGCATAACCATGAAGCAGGGGACCCTATTTATAGCCTGTAGAGGAGGTGGAATCCTTGCCAGAAGATTGTAGAAGCTATTTTGTGTCCATTCATTCAAATCCCACTAGAATGTTCATGGTTCCAAGCATCCTTAGCCACTGATTCATGTTTCTAGGTCATTCTGACCAATCAAATGCCCCTGAATTGCCACGTTGGAAGGAATTCTGACACCTTGGCAGGTGTATCTAGAAGGTACGAGGTTTATTGATGGGGTACGAGGTTAATTGGGTGAAAACGAGGTGTGGTAAAAGGTGATTTTGGGGAAGAAAGGTAAAAATGGCGCGCAGGTATTTTTTTATGGTTTTCTGGTTTTTTGGGTATTGGGCTGGTTTCTTTTGGTTTGGGCTGTGTGGGCTAGTGGGTTAAAATGGATTTGTTTATTTAGTGGCCTGGTTTGGTTTTTATAAATGGGTTTAAGTTTTGTAGTAAAGATTTAAAGGTATAAGGACCAATTATGTAACTTTTGTAATTTAAGGACCAAATTTGCTAATCTCAAAAATATTGTCCAAGGGCCATATTTGAACTTACTGAATTCTTGGAGGTACCTTGATGTAATTTCTTCATATTTAATTCTATAGGGACCAAAATTGACATCTTTAAAACTCTAAGGACCATTCTTGCCAAATCTTCAAAGTTATCTTTTTAAGGGTTTCATTTGACAATTCTTCAATATTGAGGGACTGTTTGAGCTTCTTTGATTATTTTAGCATTCCCGGCTATAAATTATACCCTTTCCACATCTCGTGCTCGTTTTTCATGATTTTGTCTCGGTTTTCGTCGTTTTCTCATATTTTCTTACCTGCATGAAAAAACACAAAAACACATATATTTGACATTTATTTGCGGGTTTTTGGTCTTTTAGGTCTTAATTTGGTCAAGAAAAGGTATGTGTTTGAGCACATACCAAAATCTCCCAGACTAAGAGATTGCCGTGTCCTCACGCAATGTTATGAGCTCACACCTTTGAAATCAAAACTCCTCATCTCTTTCTACTAGCTTTGAAAGTAGCAAAACGTTCAAAAGAGACTACTGAATCTTAAATTCCAAAAATGCCCCGGTTATCCTACTTATTATTATTAGTTATCTATATAATTATAACCTAACCTTATTCGGGTGACGGTATGATGACTTTCATTATCCTAAGGATAACTATGAGGATCATCGAGTAGAAACACGACTCATAGAGAAGCGACCTAACGGTTAAAATTCGTCGTCCTTGATTTTTCACAAGTCCTCCCCAGACTAAGCGTAAGACGAAATCATTGTTTTTTTATACGCATCGATGCTAAAATTATCCATGGAAGTTACTTGTGAAGACTCCTTACTCCCATATTCCTANTCTATATAATTATAACCTAACCTTATTCGGGTGACGGTATGATGACTTTCATTATCCTAAGGATAACTATGAGGATCATCGAGTAGAAACACGACTCATAGAGAAGCGACCTAACGGTTAAAATTCGTCGTCCTTGATTTTTCACAAGTCCTCCCCAGACTAAGCGTAAGACGAAATCATTGTTTTTTTATACGCATCGATGCTAAAATTATCCATGGAAGTTACTTGTGAAGACTCCTTACTCCCATATTCCTATTTTCCTCTAATTATTTTATTTTTGGTGGGAAATTGAATTTCCTCGTTTTTATATTTATTAGTCCGATAAAGGCTTGAAATTTAGACGCTAAGTAGTTTCTAATCCTCCCCTCGAGAACCACTGCCTACAAGAATGAGGTCCACATCAAGGTCTCTGATTTAACACGATTTTGAGGAGTGTCCCTTTTATTGGTGACCGAAACAACTCAACTACGAGTCCAGAGACAGAAGCTTTTATTAGGACCTCCCCGGAGTCAAGGCTTGGCATTTTTTACATTATAAGCACAAAACAATTATATAAGCTAGTGGAACTTTAGTCGAATTTTGGAGTGGAGAACTTTAGGGTTAAACCCTAGTTCGTGCATTAGAGACCTTAGAGGGTATCCTAACCCCTCTAACTTGCATGTTTAATCCAAGATAAGTCATTATTCATACAATATGTCTATGTGTTGTGTGATTTATGCTTGTACTTGTCTTTCTTTTAACATGCTAGGCTAATTTACTTTGTGTTTGCTTAGATCTAATGAAACCTAACTATTGATTATCATTTGATGTGCATGTTGTGATTGTATTTGGGTGAATGTTTCATCTACGTTAGACTAGAGAAAACTGGCTAATCTCCTATACGGTAACAAGCTTGAACGTCTTTAGAAACGTGAATCGTATGTGCGTTATCGATTTTAAGGTAGTATTTCATGCATAGGTTGCTATCGGTGAGCTCATGATAGGATGCTTGATAATCGTCATAGAGTGAGGTAGGAACTTATAGAGTTAGGGAATTGAACGCACTCCCTACGACTTGTTAGGAATACACCCGTCATCCACGCAAACTCAACATACTAATTACATGGTAAAAGATAGTTAGGGAGTAATGAAATCTAAGTAAACACTANGCAGCAGACTAATGCCTAGGAGCAAAACAAGGAACAATAGAATATCGTCTGTCTCTAAGAGTAGATGCATGAATAAAGTTGAAGAAGTAGAAGAACACCCTAGGAATTTATCGCTTTGTAATAAGAGACATAGTTCATCTGAATGTAATGTCAAACGTACTATTTCTAATGCATGTAATGACTCTATTTGTTTAAAATGCAAGAAATGTTTAATTAATGATATTCATGATGATTGTGTTTCTACAAAGGTGAATGCTTTGCCTGCACAGAAGAACGTTTCGAAAGCACCTAGCGCTAAATCTAGATATATTGGTAAATGGTGTAAGTATATGTAAACAACCAATATATCATCCGAGGATAGCACCGGTAAATATGTATCCCCGGGTCGTAATCCCAACGAAGGCTAAGACTTGGTTCGTTGGTTCGTGTTCGTGATTCGTGAAATGAATCGTGCAGGCTAAGGGAACCCTAAATTTCTACAGATAAAAGCACGTAAAAACTAATAAACACGGAAAGCACGGAAAATCACGTAAAATACGGAATTTAAAGCCTAAACGTAAAACGGGATCGTATCCTAAATTCCCGAGCTAATCTCGGGAAAAACTAAGTCAACTAGGGAAAACCTAAATTCTAAATTCCTAAGGGTTTAAAAATGAAAATTTAAACTTAACTTTTTATATATTTAAAATACTTTTTATTACTTTTTATTTATTTAATATTACTAATTTAAATTACTTAATTAAAACTAAAAATGAAAATTAACTTAGAAAAAGTGCAAAATAATTTTGAAAACTCTAAAATGCTATAAAAGTAATTTTAAAACTTAAAATATATTTTATTTTACTTTTTTTTTATTTTTTTTATTTTGCTTTTTATATATTTATTATTAATTAAAAAACTAATATTATTTATTACTAATTACTAAAAATACTAAATAAAGAGAAAATAATTTGGAAAAGTAAAATTTATTTTTCTAAAATTATAAAATAACTAAAAAGTAGTTTTAAAACAGAAAACTATTTTATTTATATTTTTATTCAATTATTATTAATTAAAACTAATTAAAAAGTGATTAAAATTAAAAATAAATAAAATAAATAGTAAATAAGCTCAAATAATTCTGAAACTTTTAGGATAATTCTAAAATAAGTCTAGGGACCTAGGAAAAATAAGCTAACCTAATTTAGAACCCTAATAAGCTGTTTAAGGACAATAAGCAGTTTGCTAATAAGCTTTAATTAAGCAAATCTTAAGCAATTGCAACCAAACTATTACAGAACCTAGATAACACTTAAACAAACACAAGTAAGCTGGAAATTCACACACAAGCACACAAAATAAGCAAAATAAGCACTATGGCAGTTTGTTGAATTCACTAAAATGGGACAGAAAAGCAAGGCAAATTAAGCTGTCCTATTAAGCAAATTTTGAAAAACCAAAGTTGGATTCTTATAGTGTCTTGGCTTGTGATTATTTTGCCCTAAAATTCTTGCCAAAAGCTCCACTATTGATCAAGTTAAGAGCTTATGAATATAGGCCTGTAACTGAGTAGCAGGGGAAGTGCACAGCAACCTAGCAACTTTTGGCTTAATTCTAAGTCACTTAATAAGCTGGAAAGTAAAACCTAAGGAGGGCAAAATAAATAACACCTAGGATACTAACTTAAAACCACAAAAGCCCTAATTCTAATACCTAATTGAGCCCTAATTAACCCCTAGAACAGATGGAAGAAACACATATGAACCTGCACATTTGACTTTTCTGTTGCAAACCTAAGTTGACTTTTCTGAATTTGGACTGATCACTACTTATTAAAGATGTACTGTAAAGCTTATTTATGACTTAATTAACCTAGATGCTAACTAATTCTAACTAGATTAACTGATCACAGGTTCATATTTACTCTAGTAAGCACAGAATTGCCCAATGACATGATTTTTTTGACTTTTGCTTAACAACCTGTATAATTTAAGCTAGTTTAATCTTACAAAGGCCTAAAGTAACTTATTAATGCAGAATGAACAGTGAAAAGACATCAACAACATTCAGGTTCTACCTGATCCAAACACCCCTTTAACCTTATGTTAACACTACAATTCTCAATTTTTTGCTTGTACCCACAAGTTTTAAGAGATTAAATGGACTATATTTAGGCTAATAGAACTAAGAAAAACCACTAAGACCAACAGGAACCTAGAAATGCAGTTTGTACTATCTTGGACAGTGGGTGTGCAGATTTAGGACCTAAGCATATAAAAGCTACATAAAAGGGATTCAGACAACTACAATCAGCATTGTCTAACATAAATAAGCTAATAGCTATAGTACATGAGCTAATATAAAGGAGAATGCAGAGAACTAATTAAGAAACTTACTTGTGATTGAGATGTAAAGAAACAAGGCTACTGCTAATGAGACAAACTCACAAGAGCTACTTGAAAAGCTTTTATGAGCTTGTCAGGAGGGAGAAGAGCTTATAGGAAGCTTATGTACCCTCTAACAATAAAGGTATTNTTTTTTTTTTTTGAAAACAGTAACAGAAATTAAATTTACAGGAACTAAAATAAACTTAAATGAGCTTAAAGATTAGTAAATAAGAGCTTATGAACTTATAAAAGAGCTTATTAGGAACTTAAGGTATGATAAACAGTAACAGTAAACAACTAATTTTTATTAATTCAAAAGTAAATTACAAGTGAGAAGCTATTACAATTAACTTAAAACAGACATTAGAGACTAAATTTAGAACCTAATTTATGACCTAGAAACTACACACTTGAACTCATGACGAGGGCCCTTTATATAGCTGTCAATGGCGGTTAAGAAGCTTCAGGAAACCTTATCTCGTCCTTAGAATCAAATCCCACTAGAAATTTCTGGGCTCCTTCAATCTTATCCATTCGACACTGTTCTAGCCTCTTCTATCCCATGGAGTGGTTCAATTGGTCCACGTGGCACTGACATGACCTTTATCTGACATGGCAGAGGTTTCCAGAAGGTCTGATGATTGGGTACGAGGTAAACCAGGGTGAAAGTTGCAGGTTAAAAGGGTGAAAGGGATAGTGAGTAGTAAAAACGCGGGTAAAGGGGGTGTTTGGGTTTATTTTATTTATTTTGATTTATTTTGGGCCGTGTATAAATGGGATTGGGCTTTGGGTGGTGTTGTGGGGAGTGGGCCTGAGGTGTAAGTGGGTTTAGTTATTATTAAGGATCCATGGGTTTTAAGTATTTTAGGCTTTGTTGTAGTTAAACATTAGGGACCAAAATGTATTTTCTGATTTTGTAGGGGCCTGATCTGCCAAATTTTATAAAACCATTCCAAGGACCAATCTTGTCAACTCTTAAATTCTTGAGGGTCTTGACATGTAATTTCTTCAATTATAGGCTTCAGGGATTTGACAAGTCTTGAAAATTCAGGGACCATTCTTGTAAATCTTCAAATTTTGCCCAGAGACAATTCTTGACATTTTGTGAAATTCCAGGGACTTGTTTTGACATTTTGAGCTCAGATTCACTTCCCGGCTATAAATTATTCTCTTTTCCATTCTCGTGCTCGTTTTTCGTGATTTTGTCCCGGTTTTTATCGTTTTCTCATATTTTCTTACCTGCATGTATAAAAACACAAAAACACATATATTTGGCGTTTATTTGCGGGTTTTTGGTCTTTTAGGTCTTAATTTGGTCGAGAAAAGGTATGTGTTTAAGCACATACCAAAATCCCCCAGACTAAGGCATTGCCGTGTCCTCACGCAATGTTATGAGCTCACACCTTTGAAATCAAAATTCCTCATCTCTTTCTACTAACTTTGAAAGTAGCAAAACGTTCAAAAGAGATTACAAAATCTTAAATTCCAAAAATGCCCCGGTTATCCTACTTATTATTATTAGTTATCTATTTATTTACAACCTAACTTTATTCGGGTGACGGTGATGACTTTCATTATCCTAAGGATAATTATAAGGATCATCGAGTAGAAACACGACTCATAGAGAAGCGACCTAATGGTTAAAATTCATCGTCCTTGATTTTTCACAAGCCCCCCCAGACTAAGCGTAAAACGAAATCATTGTTCTTTTATAAGCATCGATGCTAAAATTATCCATGGAAGTTACCTGTGAAGACTCCTTACTCCCATACTCCTATTTTCCTCTAATTATTTTATTTTTGGTGGGAAATTGAATTTCCTCGTTTTTATATTTATTAGTCCGATAAAGGCATTAGGGTTTGAGACGCTAAATAGTTTTTAAAGCTTTTCTCGAGAACCGTCTGTAATGAAAAATGATACATCAAAGTTTTCACAACTCACACTTAGTTGGGGAGTACTTGTTTCTTGTGCCACCAACTTTTAACGCTTAAGCTCTATTCAACATTTTTTTTTTGTTTACATACTAACTTTTACACGAGTACTGCTAGACGACGAACCTTCACTTTAAGTGCCAAACCTTACACCTACTTTGGAATAAAGGATCCATAGGGCCTTACGACGGATAGTTCCAAGACTCTAGACATTCCTGAAATGAGGATCCAAGGGGTTTAGACCAAAGACCTCACACATTCCTGAACTAGAGGTCCAAGGGGCCGGCGGTAAGAGGGTAAGCCAAGACCTAAAACGCCTTTCGAAATAAAGGATCCCCAAGGTCCGATCTCGAATTCGTAGGTCCTAGAGCACTTTCTAACTATCATACTTAAAAATGGGACCTTGATGTGATACCCAACTTCCAAAACAAGGATTCTTTTGAAAAGTTCTCAAAAACTAAGTTTCGTAAAAACCCGTAACACCTTTAATTAAAACCTAAGTTCTATTTAAATGTTGAAACAAGCTTATGGAGTAAAAAGTCACACAGTACCCTCGGATGAAGTGTGTTTTACCATCTTACTTATTAATCGAACTCTATCATTTTTCGTTCTTCGCGTGATTTATTTCGCGAAAGCCTTTAGCTATAGGAATAAAACATATAGAATAATCTGAACGCAATAGAGCTCAACACGCTAATGTCCGGTTCAATTACAGATTCTCTTATCCGACTACTATACCATTATGAGTATTATATAGTGACAACAATAGGTGTCAAATACGTATCTATTTTGATGTAATTCTTGAAATAATTGTTTACTCAAATATATTATTGTAGATATTTTCGTGATTAAAATTTTATCATAAGTTCTGGATTAAACGAGTGGAAGAGGGTTGCGTGGGGAGTAGACGGTGAAATATGCAAGTAAATAATCGAACTCGAAAGATATCAATTCCCCCCCCAGATATACGTACTAACATTTGTCCTCTCGCAATGATCTAAGGTAAGGGTAATTCTCGTACTAATTTCTAAGCCGTTATGGTTATTAAGTAATCAATCAAATAGAAATTAATCGTAAGAAGCGAACGATAAGATATGAGAAAACTTATCGAAGAATGAGACTCGATGTGATGATGAAGAGCAGCATGTAAAGCACTGGAGAGTACTTAATAATTTTACGGGAACCTATGATGTAAATATCTCACAAGCATAGAATGAGACACTAAGTAGGATCAGGAGGAGGAGTGGACCCTATCTCACGGTACTTATGTTTTATTAGAAACGAAAATAAGGGATAAGCCGATAAAAAGGATAAGCATGGTGCCTCCCACGAAGCGCTGTTTATTATCGAGTCGGTGTAGCTTAGACTCGCCCCGAATTTATTCGTCCTTGGGGGATCAAGTGGAACACACGACATGAAAAGCGACGATGCCGGGATCAAAAACAACATCCTCACTTCCGGTGAAGTGACGGATGGGAGAAGTAGCAGTAAATGTGAAGAATGGAAGAAAGATTTTTATCACAATTAAGACCAATTCTTCATTTTCAAAATCAAATTTTCCAATTTTTATGTTTTGAATGTCATCGTTAAAGCTCATTTGTATATTTTCAAAAATCTTGGATGGGAGGGATGGGGTAATTTTATCAATAAGTACGTCTCCCCCCAGACTAAAATCTTTATCAAGATTACAGTAGAAACGATCATACTCCGGATGAGATGCACATTGAGAGAATTCACCGGAGAACTCCTCGGGATCGAGATCAAAGTGAAACGACTCATATTCGGGAGGAGAGGAAATAGCAAGAGAAGTGGTACTGCCACAACTCGTCTCCTCCGTATGATCGATATCAAAGCAGAAGGCTTCATAGGCCGGGAGAGAAAGATCGGGATGAGAAGTGGGATTGCCACTTAATGATTCGATCTTAGAAATGAGAAGATATACTTTCAAAAGTTTTTCACGAAGAGCTTCGTCTTTAATCTCGTCATCGTTTTCCTCTTCTAAGCTGACGAGCTCAGAAGGTAAGTCGTCGATATAATCGATGTCTCCACAAGATAAAGAATCGTAATCATTGTCGGAATCGGAGAACATCTCTAAACGATCATTAGATTTGTCAATAGAGAATAATCCACACTCTTCTGTCGTATCAAAAGTATATTTTTCAAGATCGGGTAAAGAATCCTTGAGCTCGGGCTCCAAAGGATCTGACGGCTTAGAAATATCGACCGAAATAGAATCATCTGGAGATTCCTTGATCTCATAGTTATTTTCTTTAGAAGGTTCATTCTCATCACTCTCACTGTCGTAGGAATATGTATAGTTATTTGTGAGAGGAAGACNATATGTATCCTTATTTGTGAGAGGAAGACCTGGTTGATTATCGTGAGTGATATAATTAAGGACCTCAGTTTGTTTAACTCTCTCGGAATAATGATCACTCATCATAATGGGAGAATCATACTGAACTTTAGTATCCCATTGATAATGATGAAGCGTCATATTTTCAATCAAATCGTAAGCTTCTTGAGGAGTTTTCTGCATGAAAGCTCCGCCGGCTGCCAACATAATTTTGTCACGATCACTTGGAGTTATACCATTATAAAAGGTTAGGATCTGATCGAGAAGCAAAATATTATGATCTGGACATTTTCTTAACAACGATTTGAATCTTTCCCAGGCTTCGAATAATGATTCCATAGGAAATTGTCGGAAATTCAAGATGTCTCTCCTAAGTTGTATCATTTTAGAACATGGAAAGTATTTTGAGAGAAACTTGACAAACATCTCTTCCCAGGAATTGATTGAATGAGTTTTAAGGGTGTAAAACCATTTTTCAGCATCGTGGGATAAAGAGAATGGGAAAAGATTCAAACGGATGCTATCAAGAGAAACTCCATTTTGTTTCATGGATTGAGTGATGGCTAAGTATTTTTCAAATGTTCGTTAGCATCTTCTTCTCGGAATCCGTGAAATTGGCAGTTTTGTCGGATCAGTTGAACCATATGACTTTTCAATGTGAAGTCGGTTCCCGGAGCTGATGACGGAGTGATCGGTCCTCCTTTATTCATCAACGTAGGACGATAGAAATCCTCCATGGTCCGAGGATCATGGGGATGGGAAGGTAAGAAATCGATCATTGCGAAGAATTAAACGGTACAGAGGGTTGGAGAAGAAGAATTAAATGAATCAGAGGATGACGGAGATTCTTTTTGGATTTTTGAAAACATAAAAGAAAAGGAAAATTAACTTAGAGGTTAAAATCTTTTTGGGTTTTTCGTAAACGTTAAAGAAAAACAAAAGAAAAAACAAAATCAAAATCAACTTAGAGGTTAAAATTATTTTTTGGGTTTTAAGTATTAAAAGAAAACAACAACAAAAATACTTTTATTTTATTTTTGGTAACCGCTACGTTAACTGTAACCGTTTCCCTTGAAATTACGCGCGGCGAGGCGGGAGGACAAAGGTGCTCCGTAGATGCTTAAAAACCCATCATCTTCAGTCTGCAATTTAATGTCAAGACTTCCGTATTCCTCGTTTATTCGGTTGTAATCTCAAAGTAATCCAAGTAACGACTAATTTCACGATTTCTTTTGTTGTTTATTGGGCACGGTTTACAACACTTTCAAAGAAAGTGAGTATGTTTATTTTATATTTTTTGGATTTTATGAAAACACTTTAGGAAAAGTGTTTTTGTTTATTCTATTTTAGTGTTTTTATAATATAACCAAAATAAGTAACTTCCGGGGAGGAAGGATCTTCAAATCACAAAAACAACGAACGGAATCGACGTACTCGTTTCAAGCCTTCCCCGGCAACGGCGCCAAAATTTTGATTCGATACGCGCTATATACTATATATAATATAATATAATAGACGTGATCGTTTCCGAAGTAAGCACGGGCAAGTACGTTCCTCGGGTCGTTTCTCCCAACGAAGGCTGAAACTTGGTTCGTAGGTTCGTGTTCGCGATTCGTGAAGTGAATAGTTCGGGCTAAGGGAATCCTAAGTTACTACAAATAAAAGCGCGTAAAAACAAATAAAAACACGTAAAGCAAATAAAACACGTAAAGCACGGAAATTAAAACCTAAACGTAAAATGGGATCGAAACCTAAATTCCCGAGCTAATCTCGGGATTTCTAAGGCAATTATGGAAAGTCGAAATCCTAAATTCAAATTCTTAATTCCTAAGGGGCTAGAAACGTAAATTTAAACTTTACTTTATTTAAATTACTTTTAATTTACTTTTTATTTATTACTTTTTACTTTAAAACTTAATTAAGTTATTTAATTAAAACTAAAAAGGGAAAATAAATTAAGAAAAGTGAAAATAATTTTGATAAATCTAAAATACTTTAAAATTAATTTTAAAACTTAAAATTATACTTTTTTTTTGGATTTTTATATATTTTATTAATTAAAACTATTATAATTAATTATTATATTAAAAATACAAAATAAAGGGAAAATAATTGGAAATAAATTTATTTTTATAAAATTATAAAATAATTAAAAGTAATTTTAAACAAAAATATTTATTTGGATTTTTATTTAATTATTATTATTAAAACTAATTAAAAAGTGATTAAACTAAAATTAAATAAATAAATAGTAAA
>LBNU01032970.1:140147-165342 GCA_014162995.1 Artemisia annua
TATTTTATTTGGATTTTTATTTAATTATTATTAATTAAAACTAATTAAAAAGTGATTAAAACTAAAATTAAATAAAATAAATAGTAAACAAGCTCAAATAATTCTGATTTTTTTAGGGAAATTCTAATAAAATCTAAGGACCCTAGGAAAAATAAGCTAACCTAGTTTAGATCTCTGAATAAGCAGTAAAGCCAAATAAGCAGTTTACAAATAAGCTAATATTAAGCAAAACTTAAGTTAAGCAAAAAACAACCACACTTCTACAGGACCTAGTTACTACCTATATAAGCACTAATGAACAAGAAAATCACAGAAAAGCACTTAGATTAAGCCAATAGGCACTTATACAGTACACAGCTAAAACAGAAATGGGACAATTTAGATGGACCAAATAAGCTGTTTGAAAAAGCAGTTTGGGAAAAACAAAGTGCAGATTCTTGAAGCCACCTAGGTTGGCTACTATTTGCCCCCAAAATAAGCACACCCTATTAAGCTAGATTATTCAGAAAAAGCTTGAGAAGATGGGGTGATGACTGGGTAGCAGGGGAATATTGAATCAGTCAAGCAGTCTAGCACTTTTATGCTTAATTTTTAGAGCTTAAATGGACTGCAGAGTGTGAAACACCTATTGATCCTCAAACTATGACCACCAAAGAACTTATAACAACAATCCAATCTTAATTCTAATCACTAATGAACCCTATGGATTTAATTGAAAATCTGTCTAACCTAGGCTTCTAGTGCAGTTTTGACTTTTTGGCATGCACCTAATGTTTGACTATTATGAAATTCTAATGACCTGAACTTATCCTAAATGCAATGTTTAGCTAGTGTATGATTGAATTAACCTAGATGCAACTAATTCCTACAAATGTTCAAAATCCTAGGCTGCTAAAAACCACCTATACCGGCAGAATTAAGGATCAAAGCCAAGTCTGACTTTTATACTTCTAATGTGCAACGTTAAGATTTATATGATCCTATAATAACCTGAGTGATGTGTCTGAGCAACAATTAAGGCCTAATGACAGTTTTACCCTCAAGAAAGAGCTTAAACCAAACACCCCTTAAATCTTATGTTTACATTACAAGTTCAATTTTAAAGCTATAAGCTACTGATTTGTGAGCTAGGACATATTATAGAGACAAAAATAAAGCTACTTGGACACCAATAACACCAGCAGAACAATAAGAGCAATAAAATGCAGGTATGGCTAAACTAATGCAATAAAGAAGCAAGTAAAACTACAGCCTAAAGAAACCAACAAAAGTTCTTAAATTGTCCTAATAAGCAGTACCAAACAGCTATAAGCTATAACAAACAATAAAGAAGCTAGATTAAAACAAATGCAGAAATCTAGAATGAAGACTTACTTGAACTTGAACTGTGGCAAGCAAATAGCTACTGGATGAGGGGATAGGCTCATAAGCTATGGAAAAGCTTAGTGAGCTTATCAGGGAACTTAAGAGCTTGTTGAGAGCTTATGGCCTTCTGGCTTATTGTCTCTCTTCTTTTTTTTTTTTTTTTTTTTTTTTTTTTTTTTATTTTTTTTAGCTCAACACAAATTCTACTAAAGCTTATGGAAACTTTTATAAAGAGCTTAATTCTGCAAAAAGCTAAAGACTTTTAAGGTGAATTAAAACTAAAAAGCTGATAAAGGAATTTAAGGAAAATTCAAGTAAAATTTTATTAAAACTAAACACTGCATTACAAGAAAAGGTTTACAAAGGAGACTTAAATTACAACAGAAGCTTATAAACCCTACACTATGAAAGCAGTAAATTGGTCAAACTCTTCTAAATGCGTCAAAAAGTGGACGACTTGTAGAATGAGAAGAGCTTGGTATTTATAGCCATGAATGGAAGCTCTTGGAATCTCCTTGAAGGTCTGGAAACCTTATCTTCACCCTTGGATTCAATCCTCACCGACCTAACTTTCTCCTGATTCTTCTGGAGCCTCAAATTCGATCCACGTGTGAGCTTCTAATGGTCTACGTGTGCCTCTGCCATCTTCTGACACCTTCTAGACTCCCAATCATTGGGTAATTATGCCTTAATCGGGGTGAATTGGCGTGTGGTGAAATTAGGGTTCACGGTGAACAGTAATTCTGGGTAAGGGGGTGAATTGGGTGCCGCGTTTAATTTTTTTATTTTTGTTTAAATATATCTGGGTTGGGCTGGTGAAAAGGGTTGGTGGGCTGGGAGTTTAAATGGGCTAGATCTTGGGTTGGATTTAATTATAAAACCAGGTTTAGATTATAATAGTTTTGTGTTTATTAAACTTCAAGGACCAAAAGTGTATAACTTGTAAATCCAAGGGCTACTTCTGCCAATCTTCAATATTTTTATCCAAGGGTCTCTTTTGAATATTCTTGAATTCTTGAAGGATCTTTGATGTGATTTTCTTAAAATTAGTCTTTTCAGGGACCATTCTTGACACTTTCAAAAATCCAGGGACCTATCTTGCCAAATCTTCAAATTTTGCCCAGGGACTATTCTTGAAACTTTAGGGATTTCTAGGGAGTTGTTTTGTCAATTTGAGCTCAGATTCAATTCCCGGCTATAAATATTAGACTCATTCCATTCTCGTGCTCGTTTTTTTCGTGATTTTGCCTCGGTTTTTATCGTTTTCTCATATTTTATTACCTGCATGAATAAAAACACAAAAACACACATATATTTGGCATTTATTCGCGGGTTTTTGGTCTTTTTAGGTCTTAATTTGGTCAAGAAAAGGTATGTGTTTAAGCACATACCAAAATCCCCCAGACTAAGATATTGCCGTGTCCTCACGCAATGTTATGAGCTCACATCTTTGAAATCAAAATTCCTCACCTCTTTCTACTAACTTTGAAAGTAGCAAAACGTTCAAAAGAGACTACTGAATCTTAAATTCCAAAAATGCCCCGGTTATCCTACTGATTATTATTAGTTATCTATATATTTACAACCTATCCTTATTCGGGTGACGGTATGATGACTTTCATTATCCTAAGGATAACTATGAGGATCATCGAGTAGAAACACGACTCATAGAGAAGCGACCTAACGGTTAAAATTCGTCGTCCTCGATTTTTCACAAGTCCCTCCCAGACTAAGCGTAAAACGAAATCATTGTTCTTTCATAAGCATCGATGCTAAAATTATCCATGGAAGTTACTTGTGAAGACTCCTTACTCCCATATTCCTGTTTTCCTCTAATTATTTTATTTTTGGTGGGAAATTGAATTTCCTCGTTTTTATATTTATTAGTCCGATAAAGGTTTGAAATTTGGATGCTAAGTAGTTTCTAATCCTCCCCTCGAGAACCACTGCCCACAAGAATGAGGTCCACATCAAGGTCTCTGATTTAACACGATTTTGAGGAGTGTCCCTTTTATTGGCGACCGAAACAACTCAACTATGAGTCCAGAGACAGAAGCTTTTATTAGGACCTCCCCGGAGTCAAAGCTTGGCATTTTTTTTAACATTATAAGCACAAAACGTATTTACCTCGGCCCTTTATAACAATCACAACATCGGCTGCGAACCGGCAAGATGTGATAGTCTATTATGACCTTGGTTATTTTTCCTCCGCCTTTTATTGGAAGTCTACAACATCGGCTGCGAACCGGCAAGATGCAGAAAACCTTTTTGGCATTGGATTTTTACTATTAAGCACAACATACGTATTTTTATTTTTGCCAAACCCCAAGTCCTACGGCTTTTATAACAATCCCAACATCGGTTGCGAGCCGGCAAGATGGAATAGTCTATTACACCGTAACGCTGGCAGTACCTCCATGTGTACCCAACCCTCATGAGCAAAGACCCTTTTGGCAAGGACTTCGAAACTAAGTTTCGCCAAAATCTCGCACCTTTAATTAAACCTAAATTACTATTATAAGGGGTGAAACAAGCTTATGGGAGTAAAAAGTCACAAGTACCCTCGATGAAGTGTGTTTTACCATCTTACTTATAATCGAACTCTATCATTTTTCGTCCTCCGCGGATTTTTAATTCGCGAAAGCCTAGCTAGGGGAAACAAGCTAGGGCTCAACACGCCCGGTCAAGTCAGAATTTTTATTCCTACTCTTACCATTAGAAAAATCATCATGGTGTCAAAACTTATTCTATTTTTGTATTTTTTCTCATTTTTCTCATTTTTTTTTTCGTTTAAAATTTTTCAAATTTTTCGGAAAATCGGGGTTGTGTGAGTAACGACAAGTGCAAGGTAAAAAAATCGAATCGAAAGATTCACCCCCCTCCCCAGACTAAAGTGAAACATTGTCCTCAATGTTTCTAAGGTAAGGGTAACCTACGAGTATCTAAGGCCGTTTATTAAGTATGCCAAATAGATAAACGTTAGTCGAAACGATAAGGATATGAGAAACTTATCGAAGAATGAGACTCGAGTGAAGGAAGAGCAGCATGACGAGCACGAGAGTCTTCATTTTCGGGCAACCTAGGCATAAAACACAAGCACGAAACACAAGAAATGGGAAGAGGGGACCCTTCTCATGGTTATTTATTAGTAAAAACGAAAGCGGTAAAGTGATAAGCATGGGGTGCCTCCCACGAAGCGCTTGTTTATTATCGAGTCGTGTAGCTTAGACTCGCCCCGAATTTATTCGTCCTTGGGGGAGCAAGTGGAACACACGGCATGAAAAGCGACGATGCCGGGATTAAAAACAACATCCTCACTTCCGGTTAAGTGACGGATGAGAGAAGTAGCAGTAAATGTGAAGAATGGAAGAAAGATTTTTATCACAATTAAGACCAATTCTTCATTTTCAAAATCAAATTTTCCAATTTTTATGTTTTGAATGTCATCTTTAAAGCTCATTTGTATATTTTCAAAAATCTTTGGTGGGAGGGATGGGGTAATTTTATCAATAAGTACGTCTCCCCCCAGACTAAAATCTTTATCAAGATCAAAGTAGAAACGATCATACTCCGAATGAGATACAACATGAGAGAGTTCACCGGAGAACTCCTTGAAATCGAGATCAAAGTGAAACGACTCATATTCGGGAGGAGAGGAAATAGCAAGAGAAGTGGTACTGCCACAACTCGTACTGACCTAACTTTCTCCTGATTCTTCTGGAGCCTCAAATTCGATCCACGTGTGAGCTTCTAATGGTCCACGTGTGCCTCTGCCATCTTCTGACACCTTCTAGACTCCCAATCGTTAGGTAATTATACCTTAATCGGGGTGAATTGGCGTGTGGTGAAATTAGGGTTCACGGTGAACAGTAATTCTGGGTAAGGGGGTGAAATTGGGTGCTGCGTTTAATTTTTTTATTTTTGTTTAAATATATCTGGGTTGGGCTGGTGAAAAGGTTTGGTGGGCTGGGAGTTTAAATGGGCTAGATCTTGGGTTGGATTTAATTATAAAACCAGGTTTAGATTATAATAGTTTTGTGTTTATTAAACTTCAAGGACCAAAAGTGTATAACTTGTAAATCCAAGGGCTACTTCTGCCAATCTTCAATATTTTTATCCAAGGGTCTCTTTTGAATATTCTTGAATTCTTGAAGGATCTTTGATGTGATTTTCTTTAAATTAATCTTTTCAGGGATCATTCTTGACACTTTCAAAAATCCAGGGACCTATCTTGCCAAATCTTCAAATTTTTCCCAGGGACTATTCTTGAAACTTTAGGGATTTCTAGAGAGTTGTTTTGTCAATTTGAGCTCAGATTCAATTCCCGGCTATAAATATTAGACTCATTCCATTCTCGTGCTCGTTTTTTCGTGATTTTGCCTCGGTTTTTATCGTTTTCTCATATTTTATTACCTGCATGAATAAAAACACAAAAACACACATATATTTGGCATTTATTCGCGGGTTTTTGGTCTTTTTAGGTCTTAATTTGGTCAAGAAAAGGTATGTGTTTAAGCACATACCAGTAAACTTGAGATGAATGTAAACTTTAAAACCCCGTTTGGATGTGTTTTTATTTATGTTTACTTTATCTCGTTCTATTATGACTTGTGATGGATACCAATCCCCGTAGCACCCCGAAAGCTTGAATAGTCTTCCGCTGTACCAAATTTTGGGGGTGTTACAACAAGCATTTGACTCAATCAAATATTAATATGTATGCTAATTTAATATTGTTATGATTCATGTTCAATTTTGTTCTTGTACATATTTGGATCTCCCTTACACTTAGCTTTTGCGAAATACCTTTATATGTAGTTAAGGCTAAGTTAAAAACAAAATAAAGCATTTTCACAATTTATATTTGAAACATGAATCATAAACAATAAAAATAAGACACTCATACGGAAGCAAATAAAACAAACAAACAAACAATCAAACAAATAAAGCTTGGGTTGCCTCCCAAGAAGCGCTTTTCTTTATTAACGAGTCTTGTAGCTAGACTCAAGGTCACGATCTATTACGTGACCTCATCTCCGGTCACGTTTTCTAGGTCATCTTCGGGCCTAGTTTTGTATTCCGGACCTAGTTGCAAGCATTCTTTGTAGAAACCAAATATTCTACTCATTACATAGTCTACTCCTCTACGTATATCCTCGTCATTCCTATAGTAGACCGCTTGCTTGTGCTCCTTCTCGATGTTTGATAAAAGATGGAATTGCTCAATCTTATATGGCATTTGGTAGGCTATCTCATCGGTCTCGTTCTTGAATCTAACTATCCCTAGAGATGGGTCATAATCCATTTCAGAGGCCTCAACAAACGGTTTCCCAAACACTACTTGAGTTAAGCAACTATCTATTACCGGGCGGATATCTTCTACAATCACAAAATCGGTAACGTATGTGAAGTTTCCTACAAAGACGTGCATTCCTTTAACTCTACCTATGAAGTTACTCATCCAACCCGTATTGGGAAATATCCTAGGTCCAAGTTACTTTTTCATTATCCAATTTTAATGGATCCTAGTCATAATGTTAATAGGATAATTAAGATCGATGTAGGCTTTCCACACGTGCACATGCCCAATGTTGCACGGTATGTTGATATTAGATGGGTCACCCATTTTGATGGTTGGATTACCTAGGAAGTATGGTGTCTTGGGGTCATCGAATAAATCTTTATGGTACTCGCGTTCTTCCTTAGTAGGTAACCTATCGAAGTGGTCTACCACATCTTCAATCTTATCTACTTCTTTTCCATATTATCCTCATTGATTGGTTTGATAGTGACAACGTTGACAAAGTGGACATGCTTGGATGATGAGGGGTCCTTGGTTGGAGGTTCGCTATTTGTGCTCCCAGTGTCCTTACTTGGTGGTGTCAACACTTGGTTGTTGAGGGCCTTCAACAAATTGTTAATTTTATTGGTCATCTCTATTTGTTGTTGATTAAATTCGGACTCAAACTTAGCCATACGAGCTTCTTGAGATGCCATAAAATTAGACATTAATCCTTCAAGGTTATTGGTACTACCATAGTTGTTGGAAGGATTGTTGTTGAAAGTACGGTTTACAGGTGAACCGTTTGATTGGAACCGGTTAAGTGGATTGGAAGAATTGTTTTGGGGCATGTTTTGGTTTTGCTTCCACCTAAGGTTCGGGTGATTTCTCCAAGAGGGGTTGTATGAATCACCGTAAGGGTTTGGCTCGGGTTTGAAAGTGTACCACATATCTCCCGCTCTGTCGGTACGCGAGGATGCGTAGTCCGCAAAAGCTTGTTCGGGGAGTTCCATGCAATCACGAGTGTCGTGGGGACCACTACATAATTCACATGAAGAAGTGACTTTGTTCACTTGGCTTGAAGGTTTAGGAGCCTCGTAGGATTTTATGAGAAACTTGACTTGGTCTTCAAGTTCCATGACCCTACGGTCGGGAGTGCTAGATTTGTTCAAAGGCAAAGATATTGCCTTGACCGTTTGTTCAAATCACGGGGATCATTCCAACTTTCGTTGTCATAGAGAGCAAGATCTTCTATGAGTTCTCATGATTCTTCTGCACTTCGATCACGTAGCCTACCACCGGCTGCTTGGTCAATGGTTTGCCTTGTGGAGGGATTGACATGGTCATAAAAGATTTAGATTTGGAGCCAAAGATCTATGCCATGATGAGGGACTTTTTGGAGAAAGTCCTTGAATCGAGTCCATGCCTCGTAGAGGGTTTCGCCTTGACGTTGTTGGAACATCAAGCTATCATTCCTTAGCTTGGTAGTTCTTCCCGGTGGGAAAAACTGAGCAAGGAAGCGAGTGGTAAGATCGTCCCAAGAGGTGATAGATCCTACGGGTAGACGTTCTAGCCATTGAATAGCTTGGTCTCGCAGAGAAAATTAGAAGAGACGCAATCGGGTTGTCTCTCGAGTGGCAACATCTAGGTCTATGGAATCTACGATCTTAAGAAAGTCCTTCAGATGTTGATTTGGATCTTCGGAACGAAGTCCATGGAATGCGCATCCGCTTTGCACCAACCGGATGGTGTCGGATCGCAAGGGAGACACATTGGCTCCTTGGGTAAGCTCAATGGTGTTTCGATAGCCTTGGTGGCTAGGACGAGAGTACTCTCCTAAAGTGCGGGCTCTAGGAGGTGGTTTGGTTGTGGTATGTTTTGTTGTGGTGGGTTGTTGGGATCAAGGATATTACCACCTTCCATGATGTCGGATGGTAACGGTTACGAAAAAAAGCACGAAGAAATAAGATAGAATAAAGAAATCCTAGAAAAATAAAATAAAATCTCACTAGAAAGGAATCTAATGAGTAGACCTAATAAAAATAAAATTCAACCTAAACAATAACTATTCCTCGGCAGCGGCGCCAAAAACTTGATGCGTGGATTGCGGTCTACGCAAAAGGTTTTACCTCTCAAGGGATCTTAAGAGGCTTGCAATCCCCACCAGGCAGTGTACCTGACCAATGTAGTATAGTGAAGTGGCAGGTACCGGGGGATTGATCGTTCTCCACAGGGAATAGTGTTCGTTAGGATTGAAAACTACTTAAAACTAGGTCTAAAGATGAAGGATGATTATTTTTGTATTTTTATATTTTATGAAAGCAAGTAAAATCTCGGTTTTGAAGGATGGGCGGAATTAGTTGCTAGCCAACTAACCCAAATTACTACAATTGCAATAAAAATAAAATAACAAGAAAATAAAGGGGCGTGTAACTTATATGGTGAGAAGTGTATTTACTTAGATTTCATTACTCCCTAGCTATCTTTTACCGGTTGATTAGTATGTTACAATTGTGTGGATGACGGGTTGTATTCCTTAATACCAGTCGTGGGGCTGTGTACGTCCTTCCCCAACTCTATAAGATCCTACTTCACCCTATGGCGACACGTTTAGTATCCAAACCAAATGATCACTAGAATTCACTTATGCATTAAATACAACCAATTAATCGTAGTACACATCCGATTCATGCTTCCTAAGACGTTCAAGCTTGTTACCAATTAGGAGGTCAGCCAGTTTTCTTAAGCCTAGCATTGATTTCACCCACCCAACACAATTAATAACACACCATCAACCAATAATTAACAACTAGGTTTCACTACATCTAAGCAAACACAAGATAAATCTAGCCTATCATATTAAAGTGAAGACAAGTAAAGGAATAAATCACACAACACATAGACATATTGTATGAATTAAAAGAAAATTTATCTTCAATTGAACATGGATGATAAAAGGGTGAAGAACCCTTGGAAAATGCACAAAACTCGTACTAGGGTTTCTCCTCTAAAAGTCCACACTAAAGTTACACACTATGAATGAAAATTGCAAAACTATATATGGATTTTACACCTTGACGGCGTCACCTTTGGGTCGTGACGCCGTCACCTCGCCGACACTAGGGTTCCTTGATGGCCTAGATCTACACTTGACGCCGTCACGTAGAAAAATCCTCTGGAGCGTCACTTGATAACTTCTCAACTTGACCACCTAGGCATCACAAAGGGTGACGCCGTCACCTTATATTATTCAAAAATTCTCTGGCCCGTCATGTGTAATCTTCAAATACACATCTTTGTCAACAAGTGACGGCATCACTTGTGAAGCTTGACGCCGTCAGGTACTGTTCCCATCATGATTTTGAGACTTTGTCGTTTTCTTCACTTTTATGCTCCAAAAACGTCCAAAATGCTCTCTTTTGCAGAATTCCTCTCCAAAGTACCTGAAATGACAAAAGGAACGATTTGAGGCAATATTTGATCAAATAAATACGATTTAGGGATTAAATGACCCCCTAAAAGCGTAACACTTTTTGCCTCATCACAACACTTTGCAAGTAGTGAATCCTCGGTAGCGGCCATACAACACTTTGCAAGTAGTTTTTCCTCACTTTGTTGCCAACGTAATGAAGTATTGATCACGTCAAGATTTTCTTCATTTGGTTCGGGTTCTTTGGATTTTTTGGCCATTCGTTTACCACCTCGTTTGAATGGCTTTGGAGGAGACGTAGGTGCATCAAAAACTTCATTTGTTCCGGTTTGTGTATATGATGATTGGGATAGCGGTTGTGATTGTTGTGTGAATTGTAGATTTTGGAAATTGGTGTTTAGTGTGTTTTGTTGGTTTTGATCCCAAAATAAAAATCGTTGATGTTATAGGTAAAGTTCCTCAATCGACAAGCCGAGTGGGTTAGGAAAGGGATGTTGGTTGATGATAAACCCGCGTTTGGGTTTGAAGATAAACCTGCGTTTGGGTTATTCCAAGCCCGCATGAGATTCAAGAAACTATCGTCGTTGTTGTTAAATCTCGACATTTTTTTAGCAAATGGAAGTATATAAAGATGAGATTAAGTTGTGAAAGTGTGAAAAAAAGTTGTGTGTTAATTGGTTATTTATAGTGGTGGAAAAAATGTTTTGATTTTTTTCTTTAATTGATTGTAGCCGTTTATAAACGTTGGAGGGTGTAAGTTGTATATATATATTGGATATAGGCTTCACGCTGCGTTGGCATGTTAACGTGCACCTTAGAGCATGCACAATCCTCACCCAGGTTAAAGTTAATACACTGCCACCTCAGCGCCACATCAGCTTTAACCTTTTCACCTTAACTCACAAAAAAACACCCACAATCATAACTCAACCTTAACTCACTTTAACTCAACTTTTCAAATATTTTAAAATTCAACCCTAAACTAAAACTAATACTTCATTTATTAAAAACTATAACATTCATTGTTAAAATATATTACCAAATACGAACTAAAAAAAAATACAGTACGAAATAAAAAATACATTACGAAATAAAAAAATACATTACGACATAAAAAAAATATATTAGGACATAAAAAAAACATTACAAAAAAAAAAAAAAAACATTACAACACAACACAATTATTCATTCTTGACGCTTTGGCAACCCCTATTTTTCAATGATTCGGTCCTTTTCCATATTGACTAATGCCACATAGTATGGATCCTTGCCGGTAGTGTCGAGCAACAAAAATTCAATCTCCTTCAACCGTAGTTGTGTGTATTGGTTTTCTGCTGTCGCTTGGTAAGCCTTGGACGCATCTTCACGTTTTTTCCGATACTCTTTGCGCATAACCTCCCCGAGTTGTAACGACGAAACATATCCTCTGGTACTCGTGCCCCCGGTGCTTGTCGTTGTCTCCGATTTTTGTTTCTTCAAAGCCCGCTTTTTTCCCATCGGGCGTGGTTCTGCATCATGACCAAACAACGCCTCGTTTGTTTGGCTTAGGACATCACCGGTTAAATCAACTGGATTTGGCGAGTCCCATTTTCTATGAGTTCGCAAAATAGCCCAAGGCGCCTCATTATTAAACGGGGCCGTTTTCTGCTCCTCACGATACGTTTCTTTCGCCCGCGTGAGGATATTCATATCATTTTCCCCACTTTTTTGATCGCGTTGAGCACGTTTGTAATACGCGTTGAACTTCATGCAATCATAGTTCAACGTCCTCCACTTTCCTTGTATCATATCTTTGCCGCGTACCTGAAAATTGTGTTTATTGAACTCATTTTGAACCCATTGCCAAAACGTATCTTTGGCTTGGGAACGACCGACTAGTGAATACTCGGTAGCGGCCACGTAACACTTTGCAAGTAATTTTTCTTCACTTGCTTGCCAACGTGTGATGACGCATTCTTCATCATCATCGACCGGTGCGGGTTCTTTGTTTTTTTTGGCCTTTCGTTTACCACGAGATTTGAATTTCTTTGGAGGAGAGGTAGGTGTTTCAGGAACTTCGTTTGTTTCCGTTTGTGAATGTTGTGATTGTTGAGTGAATTGGAGTTTTGAAAATCGGTATTTAGGGAGTTTTGTTGTTGGCTTTCTTGCCAAAATATTAACGCTTGATGTTGTTAGAAAAGTTCTTGACTAGACATACCAAATTGGTTTGGTTTATTGATGTGTTTCGAAAGCTTTAAATTTATAATACTAATTTTAACGATTACTTAATACACAAAACACATGGGTAAAGTATAACCCCCGTTTATAGTAAAGGTTTTTAGGTAAGACCAGGTCGTCCCAAGAGATTTGTAGCAATTCACAGATCGTTTATCAAGTAACAAAGCCAAATGATTGTCACATATCAAATAGCTAAACGTGTGTATAAGGCAAAGCAAAACATGATCACATAACATAATAGATAGATAAAGATAAAGAAACACTTATATAAACAAAATCATGCAAGTTACAATTATTGGTGTATTAATCGTAACAAACATATCTACCAATAATGATATAGAATCCTTTCGACCTATAGACTACATCATCACGAGCGCATTAAGAATGGTTTATATCGAATATGCATACATATGAATTCCTCCCAACCCGGCATTTCTACATAAGGAAGGGTCTTAAACATCATTCCACTTGGTTTATTTAGCAATTTATCACACAATTTCTACAGGCATGATATTGATTCGCTTGGCCAAAACGTCTCAAAATCAACAATACACAATTGACCCTTTCGACCTACTTCAATTGCTAATGATCAACCAAAGGATAAACAAGCTCCAAGCAAAAGTAACATCGAATCCATAAGCATTCATATTCACAAGTTATACTAATATCGTCTAAATATCATATCATAACCAAACCAATAACCAACATCACAAACATATAAAACTCAGAAACATTAACATTATTATTAGTAAAGAAATGTACCAAATCGTTTATGCGAGTAATACGAATACAAGGAGTGTTTGGATCATTGGATCCTAAGACCCTCACCTAGTTCTCTTGACCCTCTAAGTTGTGTTTTTGATGGCTAACTATTCTAACTAATCTAACACGAGTTCATGTGGCCAAATGGGGTATATATAGGCTTAGGAACACTTGGGGACCAAGTTGGGGGTGTATATGATCGGATATGGAGTAAATAGGAGTCATAAATATGATTTCTAACTGATCAGGAGCGAAGTACGACGCACAGTCTTTCCAAAACCGTCGTACTTCTAAAGTGCTCCGCACTTGATTTATTGTGCTCCGTACTTGGAAGTGCGCCGCACTAATTGGCAAAACCGGCGTACTTGTGGTCATTTCCAGATCTTGTCATAAACATGAAAGTTGTAGATAATTCTCTTATCTTTCCGTGGCCGCTTGAATCAACTAAATCGGAGTTCGTATGCTCAACTTATGGCCAAAATGGTGGACAGGTGTCGGGAGATCTTAACTTGAGTTTATTTTTTCGTTTAAGCTTCATTTCTTCACGTATTCTTCCATTTCTTCCACGACACCCTACAATATCAAATATACTCTGTTAAGTATCGAAAGTTCATATAATTCATCAATATACAAGCATAAAAGTATAGATAACGCATATAGAAATATGTATAATTTGAGCGTTATCAAATACCCCCACACTTAAACCTTTGCTTGCCCTCAAGCAAATCTAAGAAAAGAAAAATCAAAAGAAGTTCCTAAATAATGAAGGGAAAGAAAAATTTTAAATGCTATGAAATTATCGAAAAATATTTTTAGTTTTTATAAGAAAGTCGCAAGAAGCGCAAGCACCCTCATACTTAAGGGTTTGCTTGTCCTCAAGCAAAGAAGAAAAATAAGCTTTACAAAACAAAAATAGAATTATGAAAAATATTTTTGGATTTTTTAATATGTTCTAACAGAGATGTATAATGATCCTCGAGCTATCATAACATGACTAAACACCTCACGAATAAGGAAAAGTATAATTCACTCACACTCATTATTTATATGATGGAGAATATAAGGAAATCACACTCAATAGCTTAGACATGATTCATTAAATTACCATATGCTAGTACAAGAAACAAAACTGCACAGACGTGGCGTAAGCACCAAGTATAAATATCAAAAGAGGTCTTTTATTCGGGTTATAATGTTAAGCTAAGGGTTAATTAGGGTATGAATTAGGCATGGGAAATATTTACTGAAATTGGTTTAAAAAGAAAAATGTCAGTGTCGAAAAGTCCAAGAAACCCATATTATTAGTTACGACAAACGTACCACAAACTCGTGAAGTTATCGAATATCTCAACTTCTATAATCACTCTAGTTGGCAAAAAAACAACACGCCAACTATATTCATACTTCATCACCTTTTTTTTTATTCACTTTTTTTCTTTTTTTCTTTTTTAACAATATTTTTTCATCATTTTTTTCTCTACTCTCCACATTCACACAATCAACAATTCCCCCACACTTAGGATAAGCATACACCACAAAAAATACAAATACAATCTGCGCATCTTCATCTTTGTTGAAATGGTACAACACTCATAACAAAGTGCGAACAAACTATTAATCAAAAATCATCCAACACACCAAGCAACTAGCAACCAACCGTTAAGACTTTCGACAAGGGGTAAGGCTAAGTTAAAGGTTATATATTTTTGTATTTTTATAGTATTGGATGTAAGAAACGAAAAGATTGGCTCAGAGTGTTATACTAAGGGTATCTAGCACAAAAGATTAGTGCTACAAAGGGTTTTATTTGAGTGGTTAGCTAATCAGTGTAATTAACTAAAAGAATAAATAATGTGTTAAATGGAATGGCCATTTGGGTTAAATCCTAAGTTGCCTCTTTATCATTTATAAATATCTATATCATACGAATGTGATCTCACTGCGGTCTCGTAATGATTTCAAGCACAAGTTCTTGAATCAAATAAATCAACAGCACACTCATAAACAAAGAAGTCAAGCATAAAAGACCTATGCCGATATAGGTTCAAAATCCTCACATTTTAGTGGTACTGGTTATAAATGCGCAAGTAATGTCATCAATCCCGAGTCGGATCTGCTCTATCAATCGGGACACATCTCTGATTTCAAAAATTTATTTATTTATTAAATCTTATTATAATATATTAACCTAAGTGACAAAATTTAAAATAGATAAGCTAAAAGAGCAAACCAAAATTTTTTAAATCACTATAAGAATGACTCCAAATTTTCAAATTCATTTCCCCCCCACACTTAAGTTATGCAATATGCGTAATTAGAAAATAACTTAAAAGTAGGATATATGGAAAAAATAAATATAAGAGAAACGAAACTTCCCGGGCTTATTAAATGATTGGTTGAATTCTGAAAGATGCGACACTAAGAAAAACGCCATCATAAGCATGTGAATCCAACCAAATATAATCCAATCATATCTCCTCCCAAGTGTTAAGCAAACCATCCGACCAACCTCCACTTTTATTATTAAACCTGCAAAATAAACAAAAACTACAAAAAACGTAAAATGATAAAGCACACTTTCGTAGGCACCACGATTGCATTTAGCATATGCAACAAGCCTTTAAACCCCTCGGTGTCCCGAGTGGACGAGTTATAGTCTCGTGAGGGTTTACAGCGAACATACCCACAAAGTTCATAAAGAATATTTTATTTTTTTCTCTTTTAAAATTTTATTTATTCACAATTTACTAAAAACAATCACACTAAAAACACTACGAAATGAAAAATAATATAAGAAGGAAAATATAATAAGTATTATTCAAAGATTCTCAATACATACAAAAGCAAAAATAAAGGCGAAAGGAAAATCTTTTTGGGTTTTCAAATTTTAGGACAAACATATAATAATTATATAAGGTATAAAACAAATAATTTATAAAACTATTTTTGCGGACTGATGAAGAAAATACGTCGTGCTTAAGAGTAAGTCCGGCGCACTTCTAGCAAAATTCCATTTTCCGTTTTATACAATCACGATTAAAAACAAACAAACACACATAATCAAGCACACAAAGCATAACTGATAAGAAGTAAAAACATATTAACTAATCATGAGAAAATAAATAACAAAGAAAATCTAACACGAAAAGAAAATAAAATATTTTTGGGTTTTCAAATTTTTCTTTATGCGAAAAAAAAAAAAAAAAAAAAAACTGAAAGTATTGGGGACAGATTCATTTAAGATATTGTTTCAATATAGCATAATACCCAAACGATCAAAGAAAATAAATTTTAACAAAAAAAATATTTTTGCAGACCAAAAGTGCGTCGTACTTAAAAAGAAAGTGCGGCGTACATCGAGTCTATGTTTTTTTATTATTCAAAAATTCAAACTGGGATCACGGCAAAAGTTGAAAAAAATGCGCGGTGCACAAACATGAGTGCAACGGTTTTATTATGATAGAAACGTATATACATTTTTTTTTAACTTTTCATATTTTTATTTAAACACACAAGCAAACAATTCAATCACGCAAACACACATAGTCAGACAAGCACACAAAAACTAAAAATAAAAAGGAAAAACAAGAAACTTTTTTTTGTTTTTATAATTTTTTAGTTTTATCTACTAATGATATTATATACAAACAAACACACACAAACAAGCAAATGACAGATGCAAACTACATGCAGACATAAAACAGAAAAACATGAAAGAAAACAATAATGATAAAGATTCGAAAATATTTTTATCTCTCAGGACCAAAAGTCCGGCGCACACAAGAGACTGTGCGTCGTACATTAGTATGAGAATTCGTTTTTTTTATACGAATGCAGAAAGCTGACAAGACAAACTAAACAGACAATGCACACACTTAAAACTAGAAAAAAGAAATAACTAAACAGAATGCAAATGAAAACACAAACAAGCAAGAAACTTTTTTTTTTATATGAATATGTATTATTATTATTAAGATGCAAATGAACAAACATGCACGCTGAGAAGAAAAAAACAAATAAAAACGCAAAACAAGTATTCACAGAACATAAAAAATAAAAGAAATGCATCTGGTTTATTTTTATCAAAACTTTTTATGTATGCAGGTGCAAAGTGTGGCGCACTCCAACAGAAGTGTGGCATCCTTACTGCAAATTTTCAAAAATTTTATTTTATTTTATTTTATTTATTTATTTTAATTTTTAGAGTTTTAACAGATGCAATGCAAAGAAAGATTAACAAATAAAGAACTAACAAACAAAAAAATGCATGACTTATTATATTCACAGGAGCATGCCAAAAAATAAAAATAAAGCAAATATGAAAATCTTTTTGGTTTTTCCATTTGAATGACAAACTAATTATTCACAAATTTACGAGGCGTATAATCAAATAAAACAGGATTCCAAATGATTACATACCTGATTCTAGCATTTTGGGGTTTTTGTTACCACTGAAATTAATCAGTTAAGAGTACCTTTTGATCACAGGACAGAAGTGCGACGGCCTTGGTGTTAGAACCGGCGTACTTACATGAAAACAGGGCAGTCCGGCGGTTTTGGGTGTAAAACCGTCGTACTTTTCAGGATTTATCTGCAAAAGAGCAAACAAGAACAGGGGAAGTGCGGCGCACTTCATCAAAAATGCGGCGTACTTGCAGTAATAGAAGACAGATTTTAAGAGATTTCAAGGAATTTCAAACACACGAATGATGCACAAGACTAGCAAACAATCTGCAAACCACTAAAACAAATCCCCGGCAGCGGCGCCAAAAACTTTGGTGTGTTTCGAAAGCTTTAAATTTATAATACTAATTTTACCGATTCCTTAATACACAAAACACATGGGTAAAGTATAACCCCTGTTTATAGTAAAGGTTTTTAGGTAAGACCAGGTCGTCCCAAGAGATTTGTAGCAATTCACAGATCGTTTATCAAGTAACAAGGCCAAATGATTGTCACATATCAAATAGCTAAACGTGTGTATAAGGCAAAGCAAAACATGATCACATAACATAATAGATAGATAAAGATAAAGCAACACTTATATAAACAAAATCATGCAAGTTACAATTATTGTTGTATTAATCGTAACAAACATATCTACCAATAATGATATAGAATCCTTTCGACCTATAGACTACATCATCACGAGCGCATTAAGAATGGTTTATATTGAATATGCATACATATGAATTCCTCCCAACCCGGCATTTCTACATAAGGAAGGGTCTTAAACATCATTCCACTTGGTTTGTTTAGCAATTTATCACACAATTTCTACAAGCATGATATTGATTCGCTTGGCCAAAACGTCTCAAAATCAACCATACACAATTGACCCTTTCGACCTACTTCAATTGCTAATGATCAACCAAAGGATAAACAAGCTCCAAGCAAAAGTAACATCGAATCCATAAGCATTCATATTCACAAGTTATACTAATATAAGGGTGATCACGGTCCAATTAGGCAAGATTTGGCAAGTTTTTTCGGGTTTTTGGTCGGTCCGGACCGGACCGGACCGGACCGACCGGACCGAGGACCGAATTAGCCAAAAAGCTTAGACCGAGGACCGGACCGAATGTGGTCGGTCCGGTCCGGTCCGGTCCGGTCCGGTCGGTTTTGTCGGTCGGTCCGGTCCATCCGGTCCGTTTGCTCAGCCCTATACTAATATCGTCTAAATATCATATCATAACCAAACCAATAACCAACATCACAAACATATAAAACTCAGAAATATTATCATTATTATTAGTAAAGAAATGTACCAAATCGTTTATGCGAGTAATACGAATACAAGGAGTGTTTAGATCATTGGATCCTAAGACCCTCACCTAGTTCTCTTGACCCTCTAAGTTGTGTTTTTGATGGCTAACTATTCTAACTAATCTAACACGAGTTCCTGTGGCCAAATGGGGTATATATAGGCTTAGGAACACTTGGGGACCAAGTTGGGGGTGTATATGATCGGATATGGAGTAAATAGGAGTCATAAATATGATTTCTAACTGATCAGGAGCGAATTCCGGCGCACATTCTTTCCAAAACCGCCGTACTTGTAAAGTGCTCCGCACTTGATTTATTGTGCTCCGTACTAGGAAGTGCGCCGCACTAATTGGCAAAACTTGCATACTTTTGTTCATTTTCAGCTCTTGGCATAAACATGAACATTGTAGATAATTCTCTTAGCTTTCCGTGGCCGCTTGAATCAACTAACGGAGTTCGTATGCTCAACTTATGGCCAAAATGGTGGACAGGTGTCAGGAGATCTTAACTTGAGTTTATTTCTTCGTTTAAGCTTCATTTCTTCACGTATTCTTCCATTTCTTCCACGACACCCTACAATATCAAATATACTCTATTAAGTATCGAAAGTTCATATAATTCATCAATATACAAGCATAAAAGTATAGATAAAGCATATAGAAATATGTATAATTTGAGCGTTATCAGTTATCCCAATTCGGATCAATGTTCTGAAAGGCTCAAGGCGCAAAGGGGCTCAAAGAGCCTTGAGTCGAGGCGCAAACCAAGGCACAGGATTCATAAATATGAGGCGCACTATACATTTAGGGTTTTTTATAACATATGTGACCACTTATGCAGCTTAAATAACATAAAAATATCAATATTTAATGCATAATGCCACTTAATGGTTATTACATCTAACAAAGCTTGCATTTAAACCCAAAATATCAAGAAAGCAACATATCATAATCCAATAACTACCCTAAATCCCTGAATATACATTACAGTGACTTATCAAATTTAACAAATTACCATGTATCTCTATTAACTATCAACAGCAAAAAATCAATAATTGTTTGGTAACACTTAACACTAAGGAAACAACATTTGTATATGTTAATAAGCTACTACTTAGACATTAGATTACAAAAAGTTTATATTTCTTTGTTGATTGTGTGTTTTAGTTATTTTCTAAAATATTAGGGTTATTAGATATTTTATAACTTAAAGGGCCCAATGTATATAATATGTAAGCCTAAAATGTATCTTACTATTAAGAAAAAAAGGCCAAAACCCCGTTATATCTTCTAGGCGCAAAAATCCCCAAGGCGCAAAAGCGCAAAAATCCCCAAGGCGCTACGATTTTTATGGGATTCATGTATGTCGTGAGCCTCGATCTGAAAAAATCCCAAAGGCTGGAGCCTCGTGGGATTTAGGGAGTAGGCGCGCTTTTTAAAACATTGATTCGGATTTGACGATGAACCCGCGTATGGGTTCCCCACCCACCGAGGAGGTTTGTTAACAAGTCGTTGTCGTTATTGTTACCTTGTGACATTTTTTTTGGCTATTAGAAATGTAGTTAGAATATAATGAGTAGTGAAAGTGTGGAAAAAAGAATTGTGGTAAATGAGTATTTGTATTGGTTGAAAAAAGGTTTTGATTTTATTATTATTATTATTATTATTATTATTATTATTATTATTATTATTATTATTNAGTTTAACGGCTAGTAGCCGTTGTGAGGGTGTAGAGTACAATTTTTATTATTATTTTTTTTTCTATTTTTTATTATTATTATTTTTTTTTTACAGATCTTGAATGTTAACGCTGGGTTAAGCATGTAACGTCCCACATTAACGCCTGAATAACGCAGGAGCACACAAGGGTTAACACCGTTTTAACGCGCGTTAAATGGCCCTCAACGCAGGTTTAACGTTAACGTTGAGAGTGCTCTTAACGCAGAAGGTTAACTCGCATCCTCGATATGGTAACGCGGCCTTAACGCAGGCTGAGTTAAGCCTTAACTCACGAAGTAAGTGATTACACCGAGTGCTCTTATGAGTAGCCTAACATCATGTCAACATCATCAGAATTAAATTCCATTGATATAATTGGATCACCATCCCTACCGAAGCTCATCTTATTTGGATAAATTAATCCACTATGACCCATGTGATCATGTCATTATTTTGGCAAATCCATAGAATTCATTTATTGTGTTTATGAGTCTTTATGCTTGCTTCATTTTGCTATTTATGTTGCTTTCAGTGCATTTATTGTCTCTGTTTGATTTTTTTTTTTTTTTTTTTTTTTTTTTTTTTTTTTTTTTTTTTTTTTTTTTTTTTTTTTTTTTTTTTTTTTTTTTTTTTTTCTTAATTTTTTTTTTTTTTTTTTTTTTTTTTTTTTTTTTTTTTTTTTTTTTTTTTTTTTTTTTTTTTTTTTTTTTTTTTTTTTTTTTTTTTTTTTTTTTTTTTTTTTTTTGTTTTGTTTTGTTTTGTTTTGTTTTGTTACATTCATCAATATTCTATATTTAAAGATCATGTTTATTTCTTCTCTCCACTTTTTTTACTTTCCCATCCGTCTCTTTACTTTTTATCCCTTTTCTTTCATTTCCATTCAAATAATAAACTAAAGAACAGAGTGATATATAATGCATGGAGCACGTGTCATGATTTTCTCGAGAATAATAATTGATCAAATTGAACCACAGTAAAGCAAATATGCCAATATTTTCAAAGTACAAAGGATATGGGTTTATATTTCAAAAACCCATCAAATATATGTGTAGTTGGTTTTGCAGATACAGGATATATGTCTGACTCTCATAATGGTCGATCTCAAACTGGATATGTATTTACAAGTGGAGGAACTGCAATTTCATGGCTTTCAGTAAAGCATACAATTTCAGCAACTTCATCCAACCAAGCAAAAATTATTGCGATCCATGAAGCAAGTCGAGAATGTGTTTGGTCAAGAAGCGTGACACAACACATAAGTAAATCATGTGGTATTTCTTCAGAGAGAGGCACCAACAGTTTTGCATGAAGATAATGCAGCATGCAGTGCTCAACTTGAAAAAGGTTTATATCAAGGGCAACAGGAGAAAACATATTTTACCAAAATTCTTTTTCTACATGACTTACTGAAGAATGGTGATATTATTGTTCAACAAGTTCGTTCAAGCGACAATTTGACGGATCTATTTACCAAGGCGCTTCCTCGCTCAACATTTAGGAAACTAAGTCACAACATTGGGATGCGTCAACTCAAAGAGCTCAAGTGATGTAGTCATCAGAGGGAGATAATACGCGCTACAGTCTTTTTCGCTAAGTCATGGTTTTGTCCCACTGGGTTTTCCTGACAAGGTTTTTAATGAGGAAACATTTTCTAAGTGTATTAACAGTATGAACATCAAAGAGGGAGTGTTATGAAGAATTATTAGTGGATGTCAATATAGCCCATAATAGGCCTACGGCCCATGTTAGCAAGGGTTTTGCCCTAATGTTTATGTATATTTACAAATATTCTAGTTAATGATCAATTGAATAATACTTTTCATTCCCTCAAAAGATACCGTACACATGATTTGCTTCGTGATCGTTACTTTTTATTTTAGCAATATATGTATTAAAACTATGATTAGTCTTAGTAAATGGTTACTGATTTGTAAAGCAACACTAGCACCCAGAAACACATGCACCCGAGTCCCAAGCCACGTGAGGATTAACGATGTAAAGTTTATATATTTTATAATTTCAATAAAATAACTAAAATCAAATCACAATGGAAATTGATAATCCAAAAGTTCTTCACTTTTTTTGCAATGAATATGCCTATTTTGATTGGATGAAATAAAAAAGTAAATTTTTTATTATGAAATACTCGTAGTACCACATGATTCATTAGAGTAACAAAAGTAACTAGCATATTATTTTGTTCAAATGTAATCTACCAAGAAAGACGCATGGTCACTCTTTTACGAAATAAAATAATATATCTAGTTGACTTATCTATATAGACACACCCTTTGCTAGAAGGCTAAAATACATTCCCTATTCATGTTAAGGTCATAGATCTAAACTCTAAAGTTGAGAGTAACGCGTGCTTGATTTTGTTCTTCTATAGAAAATATAGTCACCTTCTCAATAAAAGGAGAATGACTACGAGTGTTGAAGAAACAATGGTGATCATTGTTGGAGCAGGTCTATCGGGCCTGTCCACTGCCGCGAGCCTCCACAAGCTCACAATCCCATACATAATCCTCGAAAGAGAAGATTGTATTGCTTCATTATTCAACAAGAAAGCATACGATCGACTTCACCTACATTTAGCTAAACAATACTGTCAACTTGCTCACATGCCTTTCCCGTCGAATTACCCAACATACGTCTCTAGAAATGATTTCTTGAAATACTTAGAAGATTACGCGTCTCATTTCAATATTAAGCCAAAGTTTGGTAACTTTGTAAATTTTGCAAAGTATGATGAAGATAGGAAGATATGGAAGGTGGAGGCAAAGGTAGTAGGCGATCAAGTTCAATGTTATGAGGCAAGGTTTTTGGTAGTTGCCACGGGAGAAAATTGTGATGCTTTTATACCGGAAGTTGATGGATTGAGTGAGTTTAATGGTGAAGTCATTCATTCGACTGAGTATAAATCTGGCAAGGCATACGAGAACAAGACAGTTCTGGTGGTCGGAGCGGGTAATTCTGGTATGGAAATTGCACTTGATTTGGCGAACTATGGTGCAAAAACATCCATCATTGTCCGAAGTCCAGTAAGTATTGTGTAACTAAGCATCTTAATATATACACGAACTAATATAATATATGGATGATGATGTTTTGACACATTATATTTTTTGGATGTCGTATATGGAGTAATTTATATGGCAATATTTTATTTGCAGGTCCATATATTATCAAGGTGGTCTATAAATTTTGGGTTGATGTTACTAAAGTTTCTACCACTGCATTTGGTGGATTCACTTTTAGTGTTGCTTAGCAAGTTAATGTATGGAGATCTAACAAAGTATGGGATCAGAAGGCCCAAAGAAGGTCCAGTTTTGATCAAAATAAGAGATGGAAAGTACCCAGTCATTAATGTTGGTACAGTTAAAAAGATCAAGTCTCATGAGATACAGGTTTGGTATTTCCGATCTTTATAGTAATTCTTGTATGTGTGTTACTACAAAGGTGATTGCTGATCGATATTGTATACGTAAATAGGTTTTGCCAGCAATGAAAAGTATAAAAGGCAAAGGAAATGAAGTTGTGTTCGAGAATGGAAAATGTCATCAGTTTGATACAATCCTTTTTGCTACCGGGTTTAAAAGATCAACTCATTTATGGCTTCAGGTAAAGTCATACCTTTCCTGATATCTCTATTGCTTGGGACGGGCATGGGGGGATTGTCAATGTTATTTGTTATCAACGTTTATGCGAATAATATAAGGATATGATAAGTTGATTGATAAATACTTTTGTGAAAATATGCAGGGTGGTGATGATCTCTTGAAAGAAGATGGTTATCCAAAGCAAATGTACCCAAACCAATGGAAAGGAGAAAATGGTCTTTTTTGTGTTGGTCTTGCAAGAAGAGGCCTAAATACAGTTGCCATGGAAGCTCAAAACATAGCTCATCACATTTCCAACCTAATAAACTAGTAAAAATACCATAATTTATATAGTTTACAGTGGGTTATTGATTGATTACTTTTTAATTTGTGGTATGATGTATGCTTATATTTTATTTGAGAAAAAAAATAAAATAAAAGTAGTCATCTGTACTATGTGTAAAACTTAAAATGATAGTGTTACCGTTATGTATGTCACATCCTTTGAACTTTTGATATCGTGCGTGTACATTGGTTACGATATTGTTTTCTTATTTACATTTTTAATGCAGATTCCAGCTGACACGAATTATCTAACCAACTTGGTTTAAGGATTTCTGTAAACCTTTGTTTCTCTAATAAATTAAAACAGACGATTACAATGTCAATAGTTCATAATTAGCAGAGGGATTCCGAGACAACACAGTTACACTTTGAGCATCATGTGAAAATTTCCATCTTCTCCTAAATTTCAATCTTGAAATTATAACGTAGTAGGGCCCCACTCACAATTACACTTTGAGAGGGCAGGGTACGGCTGACCAATGGCGCCGCGCCATGGTTCCAGCCCTGAATTTCTTGCGCTGATGGTGTCCTTTCTCGCGCCATCAGCTCCTGCGCCGATGCTTCCGGCCCACGCGGTAGCCTTTTTTTTTATTTATTATCTATATATATATATATATATATATATATATATATATATATATATATAATTTTTTTTTTTTTTTTTTTTTTTTTTTTTTTTTTTTTTTTTTTTTTTTTTTTTTTTTTTTTTTTT
>LBNU01032971.1:3210-15317 GCA_014162995.1 Artemisia annua
TTGTTATTTTATTTTATTTGCAATAGTAGTTTTTGGGTTAGTTGGTTAGCAACTAATTCCGCCCACTCCTTCAAACCCGAGATTTTACTTGCTTTCATAAAATAAAAAAAATACAAAAAAAAAATCTTCCCTCATCTTTAGACCTAATTAGAGTAGCTTTCCATACCTAACAAACACTATTCCCTGTGGAGAACGATCAATCCCCCGTACTTACCACTATACTATACTACATCGGTCAGGTACACTGCCTGGTGGGGTTGTAAACCTCTTGAGATCCCTCGAGAGGTAAAACCTGTTGTAAGGTTGCAAAACCACGCATCAAATCAACACCCTCCTTCAAGGTCGTACCCTGAACTTGCCGAACTCCCCATTCGGCAGAGATGTTATGCCCAACAGAAACCTTAAGTCCTTAAGGAGCAACCTGGACCACTACATTTGGAACAGACACCTAATCCTTCATGTATCCCTCGAGAATACCAGTTGTCTACCTTGCTACCCTCTCATAAACTAATAAACTATGTCGTTATAAACATACAAACTGTTTCAATTATCCTACAAACAAGTTTGCAGTCATCATACGAACTATTTTACTAATATGTCAAAAATCAAAAATTTCGACCTTACTAACATTTTATAAACAATTTCCTATAAGCTGTTTTACAAATCATTTTACAAACAATTTTATAAACCGGTTTTCTGCCTTGCTACGATATCATACGCCAAACTACAACTTTGCTATTATCATGCAAATAATAAATTGATTTTCTATTTCTTTATAAAACTATTTTACAAACCATTTTATAAACTATTTTGCAATCACCCTGTGAACTATTTTCCGAATCTAAAAGCATTTTACGTTACTACCTCTTGGTACTGTTAAAGTAAATTGAATACTTATGTTTATGAAATCCGCTTGGTATTAAGCATCAAACCCCACTCAGCCAGGACAACTAAACTGTCCGTAAATAATTAAAACTTATGTAGACGTACTTACCCGACTACACCTTCTATAAAATTTCTATCGTAAGGACCTTCCCTTCAAAATGTATTTATATCAAATCATAAAACTCGTAGTAATAATAATTTTCAAAATTACTCAAATTGATGGGTCAAAATTCTTCTCGTCAAACTTTATCTGGACTTTTGCAAAGTGACTAAACGTATACCCTCGCGAAATTGTGTCATTTACACCATATTTCAAAACCCATTTTACTAAATTATAAATCCTTAGAAGTACACCGCTTTACATAACTATTAAATTCAAAACAAATGGACATTTAAATGCCTATTTTGGGTCAAATTCGTATAGACACTCACTCAAATAAAGTTTTAAAACAGACTTTTATCCATTCATATGAGAAGAAAAACACACAATTACAGGACAAATCTTGAGAACCAATCATTAGGTCATTTTTACCACTTCACATCAATCAAGATAGAATTTTGTGATATAGACCATATAGGGGATTAAGGCCAAGGAATTTAGAGAAGTCACACTAACAAGGCGGCGAAACATCGTGAGGTTGAGACTAGAACCATTATCCTATTAAACTTACTCCATGAACCATTGTACCTTACTAGAAACATCAACAGGGGATAGCCACTAGCAGAAAACCTAATTACTCTCCAGAAACAAAGAGGAAACCTTAAGCAATCTAGTGGAAACGAAATCGGTTACAAGTACCATCACCCTTTCCCGAACACCATACTATCAGATAACGTAAACTGAATCGCGGGACGCGATTCCTTGTAAGGAGGGTAGACTGTAACAAATCGGAATTTTTCCAAACTAATTCTAAATAATAAATATCAATTTAGTATTACCTAACTGTTTAATTAAGCATTTATGAGCTTGCAAAACTATTTCGGGAAGCAAACTCGCACAATATAGCTTACAGTAACTCATTTTATTGTTTATTTTATCGAAACACGTGAATAATTCATTTTCTGACTATTACTAAGTATTTATGTGCCACAACGAGAGGATATCTCGCACACAACACCACACGCGTACCGACACGAATCTAATAATGGCATAAACCAGTATTTATTAACAGGGAACTGAAAACACTATTTTATATATACTTTTGAGAAAACACACTCCAAAGACGATAGTGATCGTGCTTACGACAAGCCGGGGAAAATACCAAAAATAAACTGAAGCTCAACAAAATACGGGGTACACTTAAATCCCCACAAGTGATATTATTTAAACCAACCCACTAATATCCATTTCCTTTTTATTAAAAAAAATTGATAAAACGTTAAAACGTTATCCCCATCTCCCTCATTCCCCACACAACGCTGCAAACCTTTCTTTCTCTATCAGTATGCCATCATCACCATTCCCCACCATCTGAAACACCACAGATCTGACTACATCTCAATGACAACATAACTCCAAGAGGTCCCTAGTGACCCTGAAGTCACCCAGGTCTGATCTATTTTGTCTAACATCAAAGTCAACACGTCAAAACAAGTTGTAGATGGAAGAGGAGAGCGATTTTTGCTTCAAATGGCTAAACCTTATCTGGACATGAAGAAAAAAGGATTAACTCTTTTCGTTTTTATTCCCTTCTTATCCCACCGATCGGTCCACAAGCAAACCACACCTCAAAACTTCACTCACTAATCACAAGAGCTGGTATCCAAAGATATTGATCTCTATTCGGAGGATTGTGGATTTTCTTGGAATCGGAGTCGGGTATTTGATTGTTGGTCTTCACCTTCCTCGACATCAACACTTCTCTCATTAAGGTCTCATGATTTCTCTTTTACTGTAAATCATTCACTTTTGACTTGTTATCAAGATTGTCATTATAGTTTGGCCTTTACAAGTTGGAACTTTGTTTTGGTTAATTCATGTCGAACGGTTTAATCATGAATAAATTACGTTTTCCTATGTTATTATTGAATCTTGTGTGGCAAATAAATAATGAATCTCGATCAGACCTTAAATAATGAATCTCGATCAAACCTGGATTTGTCTTAAACGGAAGTGCCTATTTTAGTTGGTTAGTACACGCGATAACTGATTTGGTTTAGCTATGTTAGCGTTTGGTTTTGTCGCGGGTCGAAACACACTGTGGTGAAACCACAGTGGTGTATGCTTGATTGGTTTTTGATAAGTTGGAAGTAATCTCATGTTTTAATTCCCCCTTTTTGCCCTGTTGTCGAGACTCGCAACCCAATAGTGGGTAACCTTGCCCTTTTGTTCTTCTCTTTTTACACTCAAATTACAACCTTAAAGATATGTGACAATCTTGTTCGTTTTGCCCACTGATGGTCCAAGACAAGTATTAAAGATGGTTTAAATATTTTTCTGGATTTGGTTTAGTTAGTGAGTCAAGAGTTGTGCGTTTGAATTCTCGTTCCTACTGTCTTAGTACTCAAACAAGTATAGGGTTTGGTTTGGTTGCTGTCACAGCCAAAGGGGCTGTTTGTTTGATGTTTCTGTCCAGTCAAACAGCAGCTACAGGGGCATTTAGATTTGGTTTGCTGCTGTCCCAAACAGGGGCATTTGGTTTTGCTTATTTTGAAATATATAAATCTGTCAAATTTCATTTCGTATGAACAGTAGCCATAAAATATTTTTCACAACTTATAATCTTAAAAATATGTTAGTACACTTAATTACCTTTCCGGGGATATAAAGAACGTAAAAATCGGACTTAAAACGAGGAAGATATGACCAAACGAAGTTTAACGATACTTATATGTTTTTGACAGCATTTCATAAAAATTAACTTGCTGATCTAATTTTAAAATGAGGTTTCGGACCCATTCTAATCCGAACCGGCTTAAGTGTAAAACACGAAAGTTGTCCGAAATGATGTTTTACTAAAGGCAACGCGAGATTTTAAGCCTGAAAGTGTAAAAAGAGGGGCGTTGATCCGGTTTCATTTATAACCCACATATCAATCGCATTTTTATTAATTTTTATCCTTTTATATACTATCTCGCGAACTATGTTCATTTCGATTATTTTGTTTCCGTGTATAATCTAACTTGCCAAGTTAGTATTGAAATGCTTATTCGATCCGGTTCACAAGGTGAACCGAGACGGCTTATTTAAACGTCCTTATTTATTCGTATTATTTATAACTAAAAGTAATTTGGTGGTACTTCTATTAGTTTTGTCGAGGGTGTTTGTTTTGCTTATATAATTCGAATTATTCCCGGCTAAAAGGCAAAAATGATTATTTTCTACGTCTATCTATTATTTCATAAACTATCTCTTTCACTAATTAACTAGGTATATACTATGTATATATATGTAAACACCGTTCCACATTTTTCTGACGACACTTAATAATCATTCGTGATTATTCTCCGTACTTTGTCTTTCGGGTTTTTGTCTAATGAATACTTTTCTTCATATACCTCCCACTTCTATATGTGTCTGCGAATGCACTTCCGAGAGCCAATCCTTGCCAACCTCTATAAAACGATTTAAACTTAAATGCTGCCACGCAAGCAACAATAACACAACACTTTAAAACTTTTGAGTTTAAATAAACCTCGTTGGGACTTAAACTAAAATTGTTACTAAAACATGTCTTACTAATCTAGGTCGCGTGTCGGTGCCGCACACTATCACTACTTTATTTTTACTATCAGATTGCTATTTGCTGAGGTGAGTTCATGGCCCCTACTTTTACTTGCTTTATAAATGTTTTGGGGGAGAATACATGCTCGTTTTTAACTAAACTCAATGCTTGTTTATACATTTACTTGAAAACATGAATTATTTACTTATTGCATACTGGATTTCCTTATTATGGACAAAAGTGGTTAAATCATATATGTGAGTTTATAGCCCCACTCTTTTACTTTACTTTGCTTGGCAAAACTTGGGGTGAGAAACATGCAAAACACTTTTACGGACCACTCTGAAACTTATGCTTTATTCAAACTATTACACGGATTAGCCTAAGCCCTTGAATCCCACTATGCCCAAACTCATGCACCGTCAATTCCTGCTGGGAAGCGCGAATGTTATAAATAGATCTATTGGTGGTGACTCAACCCGTTCGGTTTGACCGGATAGGCAAACTCGAACGTATAACATGTCGAATTACAAGTGTATCGGGATAAACACTTGTCGGGCCTTTATACATAACATGCTTCTAGAGCATGCACACTGTTGTAGCTTCGGTTGCATGAACTTAGTGCTAGCGTAATAGATTATTTTCCTATGTGACATTATATTCGTTGTAATGATCACATACTCTACTCATGGTCCACACTTCAAATTTTACTTTAAGGTAAACATTATTTTCACGACAATGTGCGTGACACAATGGTTGCAAAACCATATTGAACTCACATTACTTTTACTCTACGTTGTTATTTATACAAACCTATGAACTCACCAACCTCGTGTTGACCCTTTTAGCATGTATTTTCAGGTTTAAAGAAATAGCTCACTATTGGAGGTTTTGGCATGGCATGGCTTGGTCATAGATGACTCTGATGTATTTGGGACCGCTTTATTATTATGGGCCTGTATTTCCGTACTATTTTCAAATGATGTAAACATAATACTTTTGATTATGAAGTTTCTAATGGTAATTCCGTTTTCTATACTTGTGGTGTGATACCAGTTTAGTAGCACCCCATGACCCGAATGCTTCCGCTATTCCATTTTTGGGGGTGTTACACCCTCCACGCTTACTTATCTAGTGTCTAGAAAGTAAGATAGGCATAAGTGATCATTAAGGGTTTAATCACCGATACTTAAGATCCAACGAGACAGATAAGATCATGATACTTATCATATAAAACTAGCAATAAAACAAGTGACAAGCTACTTAACCATAGGACAGGCCTTCTATCTGTATCTATTATCTATCCATGTACGTGTTTGCCATTCTCTGATTCGTTCTCATTAGTTTTACTTTTCTGCTAAATCTAACGAAACTGTGCTAGTCTCTCAGACTAACCCCCCTTGCGTTAGATTAGGTTATAAAACTAACTTACTATATTAAAATACTGATTAGGTTAACTAGATATTACATTCCACTCTTAGTGATCGACACTCTGCTTACCACTATCTGCATACTGATGAGGTACACTGCTCGTTAGTGTGTGTGTGTTATAGGATAAGTTGGCCAAATATAAATTTAAAACTTGAATAGGCATAATAACCTCTATACTACACGTGACACAACACGCATTAGCGACCTTCTAGGCGACTGAAAAGTTTCATGTCTAGGCGACCTGTGTGACATTTAGGCGGCCTTCTAGGCGACCAAAGTTGATATATTTGATCAACGAGTATAAGCATTCGACGGTGATGACCAAGGTTGATGTGATACGAATGTTATGAACAAAGTGATGTAATGCGCCTATGACGACCAGACCTAGTTGGAGGTGGTGGTTTTGGCTCATGATGGTGGTGATCCTTGTTACTGTAAAGGCGGCAACAAACGATGGTACCAATGGCCAAAATGCAAATACACTAGTAATAAAATGCAAAGCACAAGTTCCATAGCAATTATAGTAGCTGCTACTTTATGAGCAGCCAAATGCAAAGCACAAGTCCCATAGCAATTACAAGTTCCATAGCAACACAATGAGTAGCATTACACTAGCAACTTCCATTTCAGCTACAGTAGCCAAAATGCAAATACAATAACCAAAATGCCAAAATGCAAATACAGTATTCAAAATGCAAATATAGTAGCAAAAATGCAGCAACAAGAAATAAAGTAGAAGCGAATTGCCTCAAGTCATCAAGCATCATCATCACGCTCCATCAATTGCATTTGTAGCTTCGACATTTTTTGCAATCCTGTGTCTTTTGAGAAGCAAGCACGAAACACCTCCTTTCTAGTTAGCTCATTTCCCGTTAAACATTTCTGTTAGAACAAAATACATAATCTCAATACATATGCATATTTTACATCAAAATCTGCACAATAAGATATAATTACCTTTAGTTCTTCACGCACCCTAGCAAAACTTTTTTTAGCTGTAACTTGCACCATCTTCTTTTTTGCCCAATTGGCCTTAGCTTTTTCAGCTACTTTCTAAAGTAGAAAATAAATATTCATGAATAAGCATGTGAAAAACCATTTGAAACTTAAAAGTTAATTATACATTTGGTTAATTTGTGTAGGCTCATTGGCTGGTGCCAATAGTAGCTGAACGAGTTTGGTACAAGATGTGTTCTATACTTCTATTACTTAGGTGAAAGCAAGGTTATGTTTGAAGGAATTTTGCTCGATGAGCCAAAGTAAAGCAATACTGAATCAAAGAAAGCACTACTGTAATAGTGTAATTGGAATGAAAATAGGCTTCGGCTGAAAGAAAGGTTATGCTTATTATAGATATGTTGCCTGGGATTAGATAATCAAATGTAACTGGCTTATCCCTATATGTTGCTGTTTGGTATTACTTATTATAATGATGCTTATTGTATTTTTTATTCTAACTGCATATGGGGTTGTTTGGTTGCTTATTCAAACTGCTTTAAAGGGGTTGTTTGGGGATTGCTTACTAAACTCTAACTTTTAAAGGGAGTGTCTCGGATGACTTATGAATGTTGCTTATAAGGACTATTTGGGATCCCAAACAACCCTTATAACCAGCTTTAATAAGCCATCACAAATTCACAACCTTATAATCTGAAGTTTTAGTATGCAATACCAAAGTAGTATAGTGGGTGCTGTCACTTGTAGTAAGTACATGTTTATTTTACCTTTGCAAAAAAAAATTGTAATGTTATTCAAATCTAGTTACCTTTTTGGGTGCTCCAACACTTGCAGAAACTTCTTGAGGGTAATCTTTCCCAGTTTCACCATTATGATCATGAGAAGACATGGCATTGGTCTCACTTATAGTTGCTGATTTCTTTTTCGTTTTCTTTGTTTTTTGACTATCTACCAAACTTGTCAAAGAATTAGCAATCTTTTTTATTCCTAACTCTCTTAATCGTTCTTGGTTTTCTGGAACCCTCAACATTTTACTCCTCTCATAATCAGTCATCCGTGTTGTTTCACCTTGGTCTTGCTTGATTTTGCTTCCCATACCTGTTGTAAGTCACCATAACAACATTAGGCCCAGAGATATATTGACTTATTTGATCATGTAATTTTATTTGTTCAGTAGTTTTAATGTTTGATGTTAAATCAGTTTAGAGATCAGATACAAAGTACTAACAACAATAATCAACTGAATTTAACAAATTGAAATTAAAAGCAGAGTGGTTGGATACTAATTTGTGACATACAATAGCATCTGGGTATCACAAAAAACAAAAGAAGGACATTGTGGGATTCATATTAGCAATAGAAATTTGAAAATAAGATACTAACTTAATATACTGTATAGATAACAAAAGCTTAATATACTGTAACAAATAACAATATACAATGCTAACTTAGACAAGATGCTCTTTTGACTCCTAAGCACATAACTATCGTTAGATATCATCGACATTATCTTCAACTCCTGGCATCCAATCCCATAATGTGTCATCATAATCAGATTCGTCGCTTTACCGTTAACTTCATCCACATCGGCTAAACTTGCATTTGCATCAACCACAACAGCAGGCATATCGTTTCTCAACAATTCACCATCATGCTCATTAGTTTGTGCCATACATTCCGACCTATTTTCATTAGGCTTGCACCAATAACAGTCAGCAACATTTTCACACTTTCTTCCTCAAAGTCAAAGAGATCTCTAGGAACCTTATTTACTACACAATGCAAACTATTTTGTAGAGGATCTGGCACATAGAAAACCTGGTGCACTTGGGAAGGCATGACAAAGGGATCATCAGAACAACATAGTTTGTTGAAATTAACACAGCTTAAACCAAGTTCATCTTTTTCAACTTGGTACTACTCGCAACGGAATAAAACAACTTTAAACTTTGACCAATAGTCGAGTTCTATTATTTCTAAAACTCTACCATAGTACTCAACATTACCCAAAACTGGATTTTTGTCCCTAGAGCTTGCAAAACTAGGAGTTAAAGCTGTAAGTGAAACACCACTATTTTGAGTCTTGCATCTATCATCACGTGATTTTGTATGAAACCTATACCCTTTGACATAATACCCATTAAACCTCCTCGATGTCGGACTAGGACCCTTAGCTAACCAAAAAATATGATCTGGAACATTGTTGTTTTTTACTTTATCTTTTAACCAATCGGCAAATTGATGACTATGGTTTTGAGCCCGTGCCCATCTACTTTTTCTTGGTTGGTTGTCAATATAACGTTGGTGCTCACTGTATACAATGTTTTATTTGTATACAATGTCTCTTATGAAAATTTCACTTGTTACAGCAACTTCGATCATGATATATTGCACCATTGTCCATGAATAAATTTTGCTAACTTAACAAAGCATCGAATTGTTGCTCCAAATGTCTCTCGTGTGTTACCATCTATAACAACTCACACTTTTGAGGTCATAATTTAGTTATTTAACTTTACTTAATATTTTTATTTTAAGTAAATTCACTCTTTCGGATAACGAGATAAGTTATTCCGTGTACATCGTTAAACGTATATTTAACCTAAACCGACACCTGACATACTCAGTAGGCATATTTTTATGCATTTTGATTTCTTACAATCATAATTTAAATATTCTATTTTTTACTTTTATTCTTTTACTTAAACTTTGTACATTTCGCGTTTTGCACGGTTTCAATTTTTAAACATCAAATAATCACCCAACAAACTCAAGGATCACCTAAAATATCAAATTAGGTTTTATTGTCAAGTTTTAATACTTTTGTAAGTAATATATTTTTATGTTACCCGGTTTTAAGTTTCGCGTTTTAAAAACTATACATTTGCAATTACCGGGATCAAACTATACCCTCTAAACTAAAAACTACCCAAAATATACAAAATCTTACATGTGTTACCACATGTCCACGCCTAAACAACATGGACAACACTTGTCTCTAGCATAAGACAAGTGTTAGACACATTATGCATGGCCTTTTATAAAAAAATATAAACAAATTTAGATCTCATTAATTTGATAACCAAAATTTTACATCTATCTTATGTACTCCCTCTTGTTGCCATGAGATCTCAGCCCACAAACACCCATTTTCACTTGAAATTGTACCAAATATTTATGAAGAAAATGAATACCTAAGTTCCATAGTTAGTCCTTGATCAAATTTCATCCATTCAAGAGCTTTATCCAAGAAGTTATACAATGTTTTAAGGAAGTTATTCAAGGGTTTTTAGAAAAGTTCTTACAAGAGTTTTTGGTGTCTTAACTTTGTATTCAAAAAGTTTTGGTGAAAAGATTTGAAGGCTTGTTGGTTTGGTGATTACATCTTGGTGCTCATTGACCTTAGTTTTCTTGTGTTTCATTACATCCTTGTAAGAACCACACTATATTTTTATCATTTCTCTAGTGATGTACATTATATTTTACTCATTTTTCATGTTTCATGTGATTATCTATACTACCTTATAATGTATTTAGGACATCTATATTTAGAAGTCTTAAAATGTTTAAGACCAAAAGTATTTCTTTAATTGGAAAGATGCATACACATATAATTAAAAGTCTAGAAATTTAAGTGTCTTTAAAAAGTCTGGGTTGTTACAAGTATAGCTTTCAATGCTTGTAATCTTTTAAAACTTAAAAGAAAAGAAGCATGGTATATACCACTTTAATTCACATAATTTTCAGACTTACAAGACAAGAAGCATAATGTACACCACTTTAATGCACATATTAAAAAAAGAAAAGAAAAAAAAAACCACATTAATGCTATTTAATGTAGTTAATTACTAATTATCGATGAATAAATACAATTAATATAGTTATTAAAACACCCCTTACATAAGAAATACAAATTATGAAGCATATTATACAACCAAATTAATCATAATTCCTATATTAGATGTCGCTAATACAAATAATAAAGCACATTATACAAATATTCAAGCCCGAACGGGCAACGGGCCAAATGGGCTTGAGCCCGAACGGGTGCGGGCCAAACAGGCTCGAGCCCGAACGGGCATGGGCTAAACGAAATTCTTGATATCCGTAAATTAATTGTTAAAAAGAACATAATAAACTAAAATACATGATTCACCGAAAAATTTAATTTCAGGGTACCCGCCGCTGCAACGCGCGGGTACCCTGCTGGTTATATTAATCTATGCATTGTACATAGCTTAAAATGCCTAAAACTATGATTGGGACTAAGTTTGCAAAGACACTTTTGGACCAGGGACTATTCTCATAATTTTCTGCACAAATCAGTACACTTAGAGACTTAGGTAAAAATATAGACCTGTAGATCTATCTTTTAGCTTCGATTTTCCGGCTGGTTGATCGTGAGACGATACCCAATGAATTTACTAGAAAATAAACGGTAAAACTAGTCGGAAAACGCACACCAGATTTGGATGGCCAAAAGCTCGAAAAATTTGTATTGAACCCTCTGTTGCAGAAAATATAAAAGCTGTAGGTAACGACCTAACTTGAACGTAGCCGAAAACCCCGCATAACACATACACAAACACTTTTCGACACTTAAAACACCCATGTAACCTAATCTACTCTAGACTTATACGTCACATACAAGACACTACTGCATCACCGAATCACACCAAGTGCATCAAACATTCAAACATACATATAAACACTTTTAAACATCTAAAACACACTACGCGTTACCTAATCGAACAATATTTTCCACAAAACATAACCTAAAGCAATATTTTTTTTACAACTATTGCATCATGCATTCAAATATACTCACAAAAAAATGACATCTAAAACACACTAGCGTGACATAATTGAATTTTATTTGCCATAAGATATAACCTACTGCATTACTTCATTACAACTACTGCAAATACATACATAGACAATTTTCAACAGCTAAAACATAACCTACTACATCACTTCTTTACAACTACTGCATCACATTTGTAAAGTCTAGTTGAGACGTTTTACCAAACACCTTGTATGCAACTTTCTTAAACACGTTTTGTATCTAATTTTTTACATTTTATTCCAGATCTGGAAGAAAACATGGTGTGAATTTAATTGAAATATGAATATAACATATATCAATAAAATTTGGATTTTTTTTTTTTT